>WPDF01000258.1:2535-163539 GCA_019137265.1 Neonectria coccinea
GCTAGCGGTAGGCCCTATTAATACCTTACTAACATTCGTTCCTACTGCTAACTTAATAATTATCCTTATAAGATGCTTTACTATTAGATAGTACTAAATATAAGACTGCTAGAGTATATATATACGATTTAGTATAGCTTTAGGCTAATTAATAAAGATGCCTATATAATGCTTTTCTATATACCCTCTTAAAGGATTACTATTAAGTTAGGGTATTATTTTTAGTCTCTTTTCGCTACTAAAGTAACCCTTATAGGACTTTAGCTTAAGGGTAGATTAAGCTTAACTATTCGCTATTAATTATTAGGGTAATCTCTCTATCTTTTAGGAAGGATATAAGCTAGTTTAAAATCTATATTAAAAAGCTTAAGTAGCTAAGGCTATTAATAAGCTTCTTATATAGGATAGAGTTAAAAGCGCTAGTAATATTTAAGCTTAGTATTAAGTAGACCCTATATAAACCTTAGGCTATTTAGATTTAGTTAATTATTATATAGATTACTAAGTTAACTAAGTAGTACTACTTATTATTATACTAAGCGTTTAGTAGAAGGTTATAATCTTTAGTATTCCTTTAGATCTCTTTTATAATTATCTTTTTAATAACTTTCCTTACTATAAAGAGAAGGGCTATAAGTTACTATAATCTTACCTTATTAAGGGGCTTCCCTACTTTTAGGATTATTACTATATATAATATATAGAATAATCTTAAGAAGTATTCTAGTTAGAAGCTTACCTTAGTAATAAGAGTAATCCTTTTAGCTATTTCCCTCCCGCTAAGGTTAAGAATACTATTTAGAATACTATTAGGACCTATAGCCTTTTAGTTCTCTATATTCTTAAGTAAAGACTAATATATTATTACTTATAAGGCTTACTAAGAATTATACTTAGGACTCTCTAATTATAAGTCTATTAATAGTGAATTTTATATATATTAAGATTAACTAGAAGGAAAGCTTATTTTAACTCTTAAGCTAGTTAGGTATAGGTAAAATTTAGTAGTAAGTATCTATTATAAAGATCTTACTCTTATAAAGGGTTTAGTATAAAAGGAACTTTAGTAAATATAATAGGCTAGCCTTTAGATAGCTATAGAAAGGTATTAAAATAAGGTTATTACTAAAGTTAAGAGAAGAAAGAAAGAAAGCTAAAAGCTTTCTACCTATTTAAGCTAAATACCTATTTACTACTAATTAATCCTATAGTAAGGCCTTATTATAGTTAGAAGATAACCTCCTTATTTAGCTTAAGCTAGAGTAAAGCTTTAAACTATAATAAGTAAGGCCTTATTATAGCTAGAAGATAACTTCCTTATTTAGCTTAAGCTAGGATAAAGCTTTAGATTATAATATACTCTCCTTCTTTAGGAAGTTAGCTAATAAGCAGTTTAGATTATTTATATTATTACTCTATTATCCTTAATAGGCTTAGCTATATATATAATATATCTACTTAGTATAGTTTTTCTTCCTAAGGGAACTTAAGTACTTAAAGGAATACTTCTTTTTAAATGTTTAATAGGGAATTCCTTTATAAAGGCTAGTTTTCTATTTATCCTTAGAAATAAGTTAGTAATAATACCTTACTATTTATATAGTATTCCTTACTATTTAGCTAGTTTATAACTTAGTCTAATTATATAGCCTTAATAGACCTAATTAGCTAGATTAAGTTAGTTTAGCTATATATAACCTAGTTTAGATAGAGTCTTAACTAATTAGCTATTAAAGTATAATATAGTATATAGCTCCTAATTAATCTAGCTAGAGATTAGCTTAGTTTAAACTTATAATATACTTAAAATAGAATAATATATATATTCCTAATTTTAGTTAATTTAGGCTTAATCCTAAATAGCCCTTTCTTTTATATACTTATTTAAAAGGGAATTAATCTCTTTAGTTAAAGATCTCTTTCTCTCTAAATATTAATTTAATTATACTTAAATTAATATTAGATTATTCTTATAGCTTAAGATAGTTCTATTTAAAGTATTTAATTTTATTATAGTAAAAATTATAATAGTATAGCTAGCTATATTCTATATTAACTAAGTTAATCTATATTATATTATTAGATTAATATAGAGTATTATTATTAGTAGGTTTATTAAGTTAATAATCTTTAAAGACTTTATTAAATCTCTTTAGTAAAGTAGTAAAGAAGGTATATTTATTAGGCTACTCTTTATAATTAAGTTATCTCTTAATAAATAGCTATAATCTAGCTATAAGAATAAGTACCTTATAGTTATTAAGCTATTAGGTTATACTTACTTTAAAGAGTGTAAATTCCTAGCGATTAATATAATTATAAGTACTCTCCCCTCTTTATTATTATTATATAACTAAGTAAAGACTAATATATTATTACTTATAGGGCTTACTAATTACACTCTTAATATAAATAAGAAATATATTAAGTTAATTATTATAGTCTTTATTTTAAGATACCTTTATAATATATAGTAGAAATACACTCTTAAAGGTACTATTAAGCTATATATATATAGAAGAATTATACTTAGGACTCTCTAATTATAAGTTTATTAATAGTGAATTTTATATATATTAAGATTAATTAAGAAGGAAGCTTATCTTAATTCTTAAGCTAGTTAAGTATAGGTAAAATTTAGTAGTAAGTATTTATTATAAAGATTTTACTCTTATAAGAGTTTAGTATAAAAGGAACTTTAGTAAATATAATAGGTTAGCCTTTAGGTAGCTATAGAAAGGTACTAAAATAAGATTATTACTAAAGTTAAGAGAAGAAAGAAAGAAAGCTAAAAGCTCCCTACCTATTTAAGCTAAATACCTATTTATTACTAACTAATTCTATAGTAAGGCCTTATTATAGCTAGAAGATAACCTCTTTATCTAGCTTAAGCTAGAGTAAAGCCTTAAATTATAATAGCTTTATTTTATAAAAAGACTTAATTAATTTATAATTCTTAGACTAACTAAATAAGGTTTAATATATCTTACTAAAAGAGGTAAATATCTATTAGTATAAAGATATTAAAACTTAAAAGTAAGATATATTATATTCTAGCTAATAGAATATAATATAACTTATATATTCTACCTATATTATTATACTATAAATAAGTAAGTAAGGTATTAAACACTACTTAGAATATATAATAATATATCCTTATATTTATAAGCCCTCTAACTTAGCTAGACCTTAACCTTTAATATAGAATATATTATAAATAACCTAAAGGATAGTATATAAAACCTACTTATAGTAGCTTTAGTAGTTATTACTTAAGTAGTATTACTAATAGATATAAAGACTAGGTTTAGTCTCTACCTTTCAATATATAAGGTTTTTCCTACAGCGGAAATAACTTTACCCAATCTAGGGAGAAAGTCGCGCTATATCCCCAGGTTAGACTTTACCAGTGCTGCACCCTATTAAAGGTTAGCAAGGGCTGAGCACACGAGTCAGCAGTGCAGCTTGGACGTGCCGGTACTCGATCCTGTTGGTCGTAGATACGAGGGGCTGCATCGGCTGTTTCCGTTCATGGACACGGTTGGACACCACCTGCTGCAAACCTGGTTTCAACCAACATTACGCCTGCAAGCCCTGTGCCGCTCGGTGCTAACAAATCAATCACGTGCATCGCGGAGATGCGTCCGCCGAAGACCATTAATCAGAGTAGAACTAAGAGCACATTTCTCTTCCTCATTTCCTTCCCTTTCCATCCCCAGCACTTCGGTTCCAAGCGCAATCCGCGACGAGATGGATGACGACGCGCCTCAGGAGCGGGGCTCGAGCCCGCCGGATCCACCATCACCGTTGCAAGACATCCTAGCTGAGAACCCTGTACAGGTGGACGTGAGTGTGCTCTACGCTGTAACCCCCGAGCCAAGCAATGTAGATCACTGTTGACAAGCTCTTTGTTGTTGTAGGACGCTATACCAGATCACGATTCTGTCTTGGACGAGTCGTAAGATCCCCCAAACCTTAATTCTGGCGGCGGACAGAGAGACTGACATGACAGGCTTGCTCTAGAGAAGCATCCAGCCAGTTGACGTCCCTGAAGTCTAGCATCCTAGATTACAAGTATGGTTGCGCTAATCGGCTCTGACATTTGGAAGACATCTAACAAGCTGTGTCCCATGATTGATCAGATACGAGGTCAGTGTCGGACAGGAATATTGTGCTCCGGGCGGCTTGCTAACAGCGTCGTAGAACGGACGCCGCTATCATGCATTCAGAGAAGGGACATATCCAGTGGTATTTGCCCCAAACAAAAGTCTCTTTGGTGAGGAAAAGGAAAAAAGAAATTACTCACCAGACCATCAATAGCCAAACGACGAACAGGAGCAAGATCGCATGGACATGGTACACCACATATATCGTCTGGCACTGGGAGGCAAATTGTATCTGGCTCCGATCGGTGATGACGTCCGGCGCGTGCTTGACCTCGGTACCGGGACAGGAATCTGGGCAACGGATTTTGCAGAGTGAGTGTCCATCGCTACCACTTTTCAGCCGCGAAAATAAACAGCTGATCATTCGAATCCAGCGAACATCCAGCCGCCGAGGTTCTTGGGGTTGACCTGAGCCCCATCCAGCCTGTATGGTACGGAGAGTCCCTCCTCTTCTTGAACGTCGGTAATAATGGCATGCAGGACCCCGCCCAATTGTACTTTTGAAGTCGACGATTTTGAGTCCGACTGGCTTTATCGCCGGCCGTTAGACTACATACACGCCCGGGAATTAGAAGGATGCATATCAAACCCGGATCGACTCTTTCGGCAGGCACTCGAGCATTTGACGCCCGGCGGATACCTTGAAATGCAGGCCGTTGATGGGTTTTTCGAGTCCGATGACGGCACTGCTGAACAGGCCGTCCATGCTCAAGCCTGGATAAAGAGCATGCTTGACGGCGCGAGGAAGTTTGGTAAACCTTTGGACACTTGTTCCAAGTGGAAGGAGCAAATGGAGGATGCAGGCTTTGTGGATGTTCGGCAGGAAGTCTTCAAGGTCAGCAGCTATTTTGGGGGACTTTGTGAAGTCTGGGTCTTGCTGGTCTTGTCAATGCTGATGATAAAAACGCAGTTCCCGATCGGACCTTGGCCCAAAGACCCAAAACTCAAAGAGATTGGGACTTGGCAGTACTGGCAAGAGCTACAAGTCGTAGAATCCTACACACACGGAATCTATTCTCGCATACTCGGGTGGGATAATGTAGAGATAGAGGTGTTCAAGGCCATGGTGAAGAACGACTTCAAGAACCCGGCAATCCACATCTATCTGCCCGTCGTTTTTGTCTGGGGGAGAAAGCCTTGATTAATTAGCCTGAGCCTCGTCGTACGTTCAATACCCTGGTGCAGTGTGCAGTGGAACAAAGTCCTCCCACTGACTCATTCAGGCCTTGGCTCCATAATGGGTAATGGATGAAACGGGTTCAATAATTCAGCTGGGCCATCTCGCGGTGGCTATGCCGCTGTGGTGGTTCTGCGCGTCGGCGGACTCTGATGAGTGTGCATGCTCGGCCTGGTCAAGATTTCCAGCACGGTTGCGCCCACAACTTGGGCCTGTAGTCACTTCTCACATTGCTACCCTGCTGTGGGACGGGTCGATAATTTCCACACTTTTTCAAATGGGACGAATGAGAACTTTCGAGGTGGACTCATCCCGGCAGGGTGTGAATGCCCGCCCATCCAGGCCTTCGCGTGAATCTGGCTGGTCACCTCACTTCCACCGTTTCGCCGGTGAAATATTGCTAGTTTGGTAATGTTGAAGATACCAGGTAGTATGCGTTATGATACCTAGTTGTTGCTTCGCCTCACTACTCTGTAAAAGCACAAGTGTATCGAGACCCTGGCCCCATAGTCACGATACCCTCGACAAACTGAACAATTAAACTCGGACTTTACCTAAGTTGGGTGTGGCTCGAGGAATCCCGGTATTGGCGAGGAGACGCCAATCTCCCGGCCCGGCCGTGCCGCGCAACACCAACCCTGCTCTACAATCCCTCCCTGGCAAGACTCTTGTTACAACCTTGACCCCTTGCCCTTTATTTCTTTCTATATTTTTTTGTAACTTTTTCGTACCCAAGGGACCCCTATTATTTGACCGGGAGCGGGATTCTAGTACTAATTGGGCGGTGGCATCACTCGCTCATGCATTCCCCTCGTTGGCCTGGATATCCACTGCCGATTTCCCGCGTCTGACAAGTGGACGCAGTCTTCCTGCCGATGTTTTCGTAGGCCTCGTGATAGCAGCAGCAACAGCAGCAGCAACAGCAGCAGCAGCAATCTCGCTCAACCACAATCAATATGGCATCGACAGATGCAACGCCGGCGCTTTCCCAGGGCGTGGCCTACGGCCTGGTCATTGGCTTTGGCATCGCCTTCGCCCTGATCATGAACTTGATCACCTGGATATCACGGAAGTATCTCAATGAATCCAAGGACACGAACATGCTCATGACGGCCAAAAAGAGCGTCAAGACCGGCCTGGTCGCCGCCGCTGTCGTGTCGTCATGGTGCTATGCGGCCACGCTCCTGAACTCGGTTCGCATCACTTACCTCTACGGCTTCGCGGGTCTCTGGTGGTTTGTCGCAGGCGTCTCGGTCCAGATTGTGCTGTTCGCCATCATGGCTGTCGAACTCAAGAGACGAGCACCCCGCGCCAACACCATCCTCGAGGCTTTGCGCATTCGCTTCGGAACCAATACGCACCTCGTCTACTTTACATACGGCGTGTCGGTGCAAATCATCATCACAG
Source organism: Neonectria coccinea (assembly GCA_019137265.1). Taxonomy (NCBI): domain Eukaryota; kingdom Fungi; phylum Ascomycota; class Sordariomycetes; order Hypocreales; family Nectriaceae; genus Neonectria; species Neonectria coccinea. The sequence continues at coordinate 9,289 of WPDF01000258.1, forward strand.
CGGCGTTGTTGCTCGGCGGCTCGGCGGCCTTCGCAGTGACAACCGGGGCGAACATTGTAAGAGCCTGTGCACGGAGTTCGCATTGAATTGAATGAGGCTAACAACACTGCACTCGTCAGGTTGCCATGAACTATCTGATCCCCCTCGGCGTGGTTATCTACACATATCTCGGAGGCCTGAAGTCCACGATCTTGTCAGATTATATTCAGTAAGCCAAGCTCCGAATTGAACTTGGGTGCTGGGATCGTCCGATACTGACTCGATGCGTTTCGCAGCACTCTCATCATATACATCATTCTCTTCATCTTCATGTTCAAAGTCATGGCGATGAAGTCACTGCCCGTTCTGGGGTCTCCCGGCGCGCTCTGGGACTTGCTGCAGACAGACGCCGCCATGGCTACCGGCGGCGCTATTGGAGCCAAGGATGGCTCATATCTAACCATGCAGTCTGGCCAGGCACTTCTACTCGCCGGAGTCATCTTGGTCTCAAGCTTTGGATGTGTGTTTGTCGACCCCAGCTACGGTCAGAAGGCCATCGCCGGGGAGCCCAACGCCGTCATGCGCGGTTACTTTTACGGAGCTTTCGCGTGGTTCGCGATCCCTCTCGGGCTCTGCGCCACAATGAGTTTCGTGGCCGTCGCACTCTCAAACACCGAGTACTGGCCGGTGGCCGGCGGCGTGACCATGTACCAGATCAACAACGCCTTGATTCTTCCTCTCGCTGCCGAGGCCGTCATGGGTAAGGGCGGCGCAGCTGCGGTCGTCGTCATGGTCTTCATGGCCGTCACATCGTCGTTTAGTGCCGAAATCATTGCCCACGCCTCCATCGTCACGTTTGACCTCTACCAGCCCTACATCAACCCCCAGGCTGACGACAAGCGGCTGAAACTCGTCTCACACGCGTCTCTTACATTCTTTGCCGTCTTCTCAGCGTCATTCGCTACGGCGCTCAACTACAGCGGTATTTCTATGGGATGGATACTGGAGTTCTCCGGAGTCATTCTCGGGTCGGCGGTCGTCCCCATCACGCTGGGTGTCAATTCAGCTTACGTCTCTCCATTGTATATGACCTGGGCTGCCCCAATTGGCACAGTGTGCGCGGTCTGCGCGTGGATCGGCACCGCCAAGGGTATGCTCGGGGAGGTTACAGTAGACACGCTGTACGACAATTGGCCAATGTTCACAGGCTGCACCGTCGCGTTGCTATTGCCTCTTCTGATCTGGGCAATCATGTTTATCTTTCCAGACCAGAGGAAGCCATATGACTGGGATCGTCTCTTTCTCATGCAGGCGCGGGAGCCTCGACAAGGCGACAAGGAGTACACCATGGATGACCTCACTGACCTTGGCGATGATTGGGATCCCAAGGCGCTGGCGAAGGCCAGCCGCGATGCCAAGATCATCTCCACAATCATGGTTCTCATCTTCCTCATCATCATACCATTTTCGCTCTACGGAACAGGATACAAGTTCAGCCGGAAATTCTTCACTGGCTGGACGGTCATTGTGTTTATCTGGTCCTGGGTTGCCGCCCTCCTCATCTGGTGCTTGCCGATCTGGCAGGCAAGACATACATGGATGGCCGTTGTGAAGGGGCTGGCTGGCAAATCCGAGAAACGCGCGATATCAACACCGGACAGCAGGAATGAAGCATCACAGACGGATCGCGTGTCGACGGGTGAGAAACAGCCAGTAGCATGAATTGCATTCATGACTGGACCTTTTTAGAGTCTACTGGATAGACCTGGCTTCGCCTAGCGCTACTTGGCTGGTGTTGTCAGCTCTGCGCCTGGCAAAATGCTTCTATTTTAATTTTTTTTTAAACTATTTAATACGCCCTGTCATGACCCGCTCGCGGCCTAGAAATTGACTAAAATTTTTACGCTTGACGTGACCTAACCTTGTTGAACACGAGGGACAGGGGCGAGATTGGGGTTCTTCATCGACTGACTGGTAATGCTATCCTGCTCTGGGGTTGACCCCTGCTCCCGAGACCACCGTTACTAAATCGCGGGAGTCGGGTCTGACCGGTCTCCAGAATGGCGCCATTATATCTATTCCCCCTACCCCGCGGTACAATTTATTTTATTCCATCCGCGCTTTCCGGGAGAAATGTGTAGGTGAGATTCGCGGACTTTTTCTAGGCTATCCAAGTCGTCATCATCCGCAAGTTCCGAAACTACCGTGATGGGCATCGATAGCAGTAGTAAACTGGTGTGATTCGATCCCTTAGACTGCCTTGAAATCGTCCACGATCTTGTGTTCCGAGAGAGACAATCAACGATCCCTATAATCTACGTAGATTTTGTACAATGTTGAGTTCGCTCGCGGATTGCGAACTCCACACACACCGAATCTCGCGCCTCCCCATTGGCACACAGGGTCCCAGCGAGAATAGCGATCTTCTCTTCCCGCAAAAACTTCAAGATGTCCTCTGGCGGCCCCGCCATCAAGACAATGAAAACCTAGACTTAGGATGGTGTCTCCTTGATGAGCCGAGGAAAGGTACAATAGGGCCTCATTTACAAGGACTTAAAAAGCAACGTTTATTGAGACAGATCAATGCAATTCTCAGTAGTCAACACCTACCACGTTCCTGATGACATGCATCATGGCAGTGACCTTCTCCTCCTCTAATCTCCTGGCAATCAGCGCCAGCCCGATAAGGGCATCCTCATGATTCTCCGGCTTCCCGTCTAGTAGTTGTCAGTATCGCGAGATTTCCATGAAATCCAAGCCAGTTGTTTCGAACTCACAGTAATCCATAACCTCCTTGTCCTTTGCTGAGATTGGTTGCCAATCGTCCGGCACCCGATCTTTCTCCAAGTCCACCTTCGTCACAGGGAACACGCCGGTTGTCAGGTCTAGCAGCGGAGACAGCGTGCCGTATTGCCATGGGTAGCCACCGCCGTGCCGGATGGCCGGGAACGGCGTCGACGGCATGATCAGCGCGTCAATAGGACGCCCGGTGCTTGTCTGTTGCGCTGTTCTCTGCCAGCGATTGAGGAACTTCTCGGCTAGCAGAGCCCGTTGGTGCTGGTTCTGCCACGTCTCAAATGCGGTCTGTGGCTTCACTCCCGCGCTGTGTCCCACCCATTTTTCGATGAAGTCCTGGAGCGGTTCGCCTGTGGTATCGGTATCGCGCTGAAACTCATATCCGCCGTCCGCCTCCCACATTTTATAGATGATCTCGGCCGCCGTGGCCATCTCATAAGGAACGAACTCGATGATCTCGTGTCCAGCAGCCAGGAGTTTGGCTTTGGTAATATTCATCGCGCGACGGAGGGGTGGCCTGTCGCGCACACGGTCAGTTCTTCGGCCCCAGAGGAGTACTCGAGAGCCATTAGACAAGGAGACGCGGCAGACTCACGAAGGTGTAACATGGCCGTCTCCCATAGCGAAGCCAAACGATAGCTTGGATGGCAGCTTCTCCTCCTCCGTCCGCCACGGCAGCGGCAGGCACTGGGGATCATACAGCCACGGCTTCGTTCCAACAAGGCTCGACATAAACAGCCGCACGTCCTCGGGACTCCTGCACATGGGCCCGGCGCATGATCGCACTGCCTCTTGGCCCAGGTACGTGTTTGTCACATTCTGGTACGAGACCCTTCCGTGTGACGGCCGCAAGGCGTACAACCCCGTGTACGAGCTCGGATGTCGAATGGAGCCCCCAATGTCGGTGCCGACGCCCAGGAAGCTGGCGCGGAAGGTCACCAGGGCAGCCTCACCACCAGATGATCCACCGGTTGTGAGCTGTCGATTCCGCGGGTTGACGGTGCGGCCAAATATGTTGTTGACGCTCTCTCCCATCATAAGAGTCGATGGCACGTTGGACTTCACGTAGAATATAGCGCCTGCCTCGGCCAGGAGAGTGACGAGAGTCGAGTTCGTCTCCGCTGGTTTGTTGGCATATGAGCAGTAGCCGATGGTTGAGTCGAGACCTGCCAGTCGTCAGCCCACAAAAATGCGTAAGAACGCGCATTCAAAAGCGACTGGCTCACCTTTGAGATTAAACTGGTCTTTGAGGCTGCTCTCATTGTCAGCCGTTTGCTCGTATTCTTGGTGATTGTCCGTTAGGCTCACCTTATGGGAAGTCCATGCAAAGGCCCAACTGTTTTGCCCTCTCTCTTCAAATACTCGTCCAGCTCCTTCGCTCTCGCGATACCTTCTTCAAAGCAAATCTCCGTCACGCAATTGAGCAGCTGCAGCGCCACAGCCGTGCGCTTGCACACCGCTGTAGTGACCTCGGTCGCAGTCCACTCCCTAGAGGCAATCATAGCCACCACTTCAGAGGCCGTGGCCTCGGTCAGTTGCAGCTCACGCTCCGTGAAAAATCCCGACTTCTGGGGAAAGTCCTGCACGGATTGATCCTTCGGAGGGGGCAAGATGCCCTCTGGGATTATCCATTCCGTCGGAATTTTGGAGAGCCTCTCCGCCTGCTTCTGGGCAATAATCGATTTCCAGATTGGCTCGGCCATTTCCCTAGTGATTTTCAGAGTTTCTTATCGCAAACTGTTGGGTTGTTCCTACTTGGTTATAGCTGCGTGAGAGTTAGCAGCTATGCCCGGCTGGTGGGGTCTATAGATAGCCGAGGTAGCGCCCGGGATAAACCGCAATAGTAAAGTATACTAATGTAACCTAAGTCTTATAATTTCTAGTGCACCTTATTTATTAGCTTATACTAATCTAAATAATTTCTATTTCTAGGTCTATCCTAATAAGTAACTATTTAACATTTAACCCTTTTAGCTATATAATATACTAAATAATATAATATAATAATTAGCTAATAGAAAGTATTACTATACTAATAGTAATAATACTTATAGTAAGAAGGTATACTATTAGAATAGAATTAAATATATAATATAATTAATATATTTATCTTATTATTATTAAACTTAACACTTATTTTAGTATATATTATATTTAATAGACTAATATAAAGATTTAATATTATTAATTAAGAGTAGCTAGTTTAAGATATTCTTATACTTATATTTAAGTATTATAACTCTTAATAATATATAAGAAAGGTTTAAAGGTTAAAAAAGTATTAAAGAAATTATAAGAATAATTATTATAGTTTAGAGCTTTACTTTAGCTTAAGCTATATAAAAAGGTTATTTAAAATTAGTATATAGTAAATAGGTATTTAGCTCTAATAGGTAGGAAGCTTTTAGCTTTCTTCCTTTCTCTTTTAACTTTAATAATAATCTTATTCTAGTATCTTTCTATAGCTGTCTAAGGGCTAGCCTTTTATATTTATTAAAGTTACTCTTACTTTAGACTTCCTATAAGAGTAAGATCCTTATAATAAACGCTTACTATTAAACTTTACCTATATCTAACTAGCTTAAACATTAAAATAAGCTCCCTTCCTAGTTAATCTTAATATAAAATTAGTAGAGGTGCTAGCACTAGCGTGTTTTAAACCTTATTCCTCGCTAAGCAGTTAGGGGTTAATACATTTTAATAATTCAAGGGAAATGTTAAATAATAGTAAATAGTAGCTAATTAGTTTTAGTTCGTTCTAGGTCCCACATTAGGAACATCTGTTTATCCTTAGCCTTCGATAATATTTAATGCAACTCTTGTTTTTGCACAACGGGAATGCAAGAGCAGCACTTGGACGAGGGTATGTGTCGGGATCCATAGCGTGCAGCCACGTCTCATTGGGACTAAGGCTGCTTCGGACCGTTTTGTAGCACACCATTATATCTCGCTGGTAGGTCGTCACCATGCATACTGAGCCGGATCTCCCATCTGGCCGATGAGGGCTCACGGAGACTTTTCGGCCGTCATAGCCAAATCCATACAACCTGCTGAGATCATGGTATCTGGCGCGTGTGGGAAGCCACAAGTTGCTAGGATCAAAGAAGCTAAGCCATTTGGATGAATTCAGTTCCTCTTTATCCCCGTCTCTAGTGAACGCAGTGGCACTTATCCGGGTCAAAGCAAGCCATCTCGGGCAAATGGTGGGAAGGATGTGACGGCAGGAAAACGTCGGCTGCCCCCTGTCGGTATCGCTCAAAGACTGCCCTCAGCTCCGAGGCACGCAGCCGCCCTTCGGGTGTGGGAGTAAGAGCATATAGACCGCTGTGAGGTTTCCACTCCATATCCAAGACCACTGTGTCTGGCCTATGTCTAGGGCTCCGAAGACGCGCCCATGGCCAGGTTGGCGCCTCTTCTGCCGTACAGCGCGTATCGTGACTGGGGTCGTGGCACTCGACCTTGAAAGTTTCGAAGCAGGCTTCCCAATCTCCGGGATGCGTTGTTACCAGTTGATGATATGGTCTTCAATTGAGGCCCAAGGAATGTGCACATGCTCGCATAGCTGTACAGCTCCCTGGCGACCGAGGCATTGCCGGTCACGGCTCGCGCCGTCTTGGTGAAAAAGCGAGAATTGGTGGATTCTGTGCTTTTCCCCACAAGCATGACAGTAAAGGAGTGGAGAACGATAAGATCCAAACATGCAGCGCGGGTCCCCTTGCGCTCTAATGTCACGGTAGCGGAGATAGGGGGTCGGTGCCGTTTGCCCCAAGTACCGCTTGACAGGAACATTGCACCAGTCTTTGCATGTCTCGCACAGGCCGTCCATTCGTAAACGCGCCTGAAGGCTGGTCCTTGCGTCGTCAGACAACAACGAGCATTCTTCGATAATACACCGCGAGAGGCTGTTGGTGATGATGTATTTCCAAACTCCCGGTTCGTACACAAGTCTCCGGAGCCTCCTCGAGACGCGCCGTATACAAAATAGGGTCAACTTGTCGTCGCCGACGTGGCGAAGAATGAGGAGCAGCAGTTCATCCGAAAGTCGACCAACTGGACTGTAGTATGTGTTGTAGAATGTCGCTGCTACCTAGGGATCCATGGTGCGCTGCAAGCCTTGCAGTTGGCTGTATTGTTCTTGTGCAGCTTTGTCTGCATCGTCATCTCCTCGTCCTGGAGCCTCTCGACGGCGGAATGGACAAAACCTGTCGATCCATGCAATGAGAGCAGACATATTGGTAGGCTCGGCGGTGAATGCGATATTGAATTTGTGAATCCCCGAGCAGCGTCGTGAACGCCATCAGGATTAAATACTTCTCGTTCTAGCCTGCAAGACTGCGAAAGTTCAACTCTACGGCTTGGTGGCTGAAGGCGCAATATTGCCACATTCAACGCGTAAAGGATGCTAAAACTTTCCAAAGGGCCGTTACGGCCGTTAATGACGTCGCGTCAGTTGATTGGATGGTGTTTGGGTTGCCAGACTTTAAGAAATGTTGGTAGCTTTGGTACAACCCAGCAGCCTGGTACCGACTTGGCAAAGGGGACTAATGCGGTAGTAAAGTTTTGTCATCGAGGAACGACTTACTCTTCAAACCGTTTCTGGCCCTGGTGCAAGCTCCCCCCGAGACTTGATGATGGCCTCGGTCATCATGGCGGTGATGTGAAGGCGCAAGAGAGCATTTCATTCTGCGCGTGGAATGTGCTGCCGTCTGAGTCTACATCACTATCGTTAGTGGGTGCATGATCTTCGCGGGTTGCTGTCATTAGACCGCACTTCAAAAGCTACTTGTGGCCGCATAATTGGCGGTGTTTGGGGCTACGTGGGGGAATGTGTGATAGTTTGTTATCACAGGCGGGAGGATGCTGTTGATCCGTTCGGCATGTGAAATCCCGGCTCCGTGGATCCCGCCTATAAATGTGTCTCAGGTAAAGGCCCAATACCAGGAATTAAACCCTTATGTGTATCCACACATACGGCATCTTATGTAGATCACCTCATCCGACTGATTATCTAGCAGTTGGTCGGAATTGACCTCAACTCCTTAGGGCTTAAGACTTCTAACACGGATTTCACCTCCATCGTTTAAGATATCTTCATCGATTACCTATTCTGTTTAGCCTCATTCGGAGACACAAGAGGGCTTATGTAGATAACTATAGCACTTAAAGGTAAACGCTACTAAGTATCAATTACCATATAATATAGAGGATACTATCTGAATAACCCCTTAGCCGATTCTCATATCTATGCACCTATAGGAACTCCGAGATTTGCGTAGCTATCTTCCGGCACGCGAGATGCATCGTGGAACTATTATCTGTGAGCGAGTTAAGTGGAATGTATCCCCTTAATTGAGAATCAAATCAAATCGATCGACTATAGTTAATGAATCCTCTTCTGGCAATTATTACGTCTTTAATCCTTAGGCTGGGTCTTTTAGCACTAATCTTTCCCTTGCATAGGCTATCTCCCCGACTGCTAGCGAAAAGTACTAGAACCATGCAGGATCGGCTGATAATGATACCTTAACTGTTATGAGGACTGTAGTAAAAGGTCACTAATGCTGAATGCGTTATGGCGAAAATGCATACAGAGGTTGAAGGATTCCTGAACAGACATTTTTCTGATTGAAATTGGCAATCAGTATGTATGTAGATGGATAGAGGTGGACAAGTTGCCGCTCCCATTCTTTCTGGAGGCGCTGAAGGCTGATGGCTCTAGGGCGAGTGTCTTCCTCTTCATGAGCTACAATATATTATAGCGATAGAGTATTCATCGTCTCGTTCGCCTCATATATATAAAGTCAACCTCCCATAAGTGAAGACAAAGCTTAGATACCGCCAATAAAAACTTGGACATTCTGAACACTCTAAACAATTTCAACAACTTGAACCGACCGGAATTGTCCATACTATCAAGGATGCGTCAGGAGCTCATCCCGCAGGCTGTGTCAGCCCTCATGATAGAGCTATATGACCTACCCTTAATAGAGGTCAAACAGAGCCAGCAGTTCCACATGCTTCAAGCGTTAGGTTTAGACCTGGCTCGCATTTTGCTCTCGATTCTAAGCACGCCTCAGCCTTCTATTCAACCCCTTCATCTCTTATATCTCTTATTGACGGAGATCCACGGGGATTGGCCGACGTTTCAGCTCATCAAGTGCCACACTCGACTCTTCAAGCTTATTCCGGGGAGGCTAAAGCACATAAGGATGGCAAATCAGCTTGGCTTATAGAAGCTACCTCCGAGCTCGTCAAGAAGTCATACACATCCTTTTTGCAATTCATCGACTGAGAGAACAGGCCTGCCCTAAGAGCTACGAATGCCAATAGCTTCCTCACCTACCCAGGTCTATACCATTTCCTGAACAATTTTCAGCTACCAGTCGAGTCACCTCAAACAAAACCAGTTGTTGCCATCGCACTTCCCAATGGTCCCCTGCTCGCAGCCATATGTGTTACAGTCACGAGCTACTATACAGCGGCGCCCATCAATCTAGCTGCAGGTCCTAAGCAGTTTTAAGCGGATAATCTGCATGCATGAGCTAACTTCATTTTGACTATAAAGGAGGAATATAAGAAGTTACAGCTTAACGCTGTTTGGGTGTTGAAGAACTAGATTCGAGTCCTTATCGTCGATTGGTCTTAAGGCGATAACATATCTCTCACAACACTGGAAGGAGCAACACTCCCTATAGATAATACGAAGCCTATGCCGAATAAGGCCGACAATATTGGCTTAATTCTTTTCACAAGCGGAACATTAGGCACTAAGAAAGTCATGCTATTGATAACACATTCTATCATCGCTAGTATTATCTTTAAGATAGAATCCTAGGGACTTACTGCAAACGATATATGCCTGAACATAATGCCTCTATATTACGTGTAAGTAGACATTTATATCCGGAAGGCATTTTATCATCTAACATCGAACAGCAGTGGCCTAGTGAGAAACATCTTCACACCTATCTTCTCGGGTGGCTCTATAGTTTGTTACTCTACCTTCGACCTAAATCCTTTCTAGGATGTGTCCGAGACCATCTGGCCAACTTAGTACTATGCCTCGCCGTCAATACAGTCTATCATCCTGGTAGAAGCAGCTGTGCGGACGAACGCCTTGCAAAATAGCCGCATTCGCCTAGTTTGCAATGCTGCTAGTGGCCTTCTACCTTTGCTGGCCTCTTAATTGCAGGATACATTCAACTGCGTTATTTTGCCTAGTTATAGAATGACAGAGTAAGTGTTCCAAAAGCAGACCTCACATTATAGTATGCTAACCCCCTTAGGTGTATGCTTATCTCCACTCCCCCTTTAGACTATCGTCTAGAACGTAAGGGTACTTCTAGTATTAGCACTGGCCGGGAACTCGCGGTCCTAGACTGGTTAGATGGTATGTTGTTAAGTAAAACTGTGGGGAGAATCTGCGTTCGTGGTGAACCTATCTTTCCTGGATACCTAAAGCCAGATGGGACGTACGATAAATCCCCTTTTAATAATAACGGCTGGTTTAATACAGGAGATCTGAGCTACATGGACGATGATAGATATCTTTACATTACGGGTCGAAGCAAAGAAGTCGTCAATCGTGGTGGAGAGTTGATCTCTCCATTCGAAGTTGAGAACGCTATTATGTCTGCATCTAAGTCTAGTGGCTCTCTAATCAGTGGATAGATCACTTAGGTCTTGGCCTTCTTAGTATGTCATGAAGTCCTTCAAAAGGTGGTTGCTGTCGTGCTGTTAATGCCTCCAAACCGTCCACATATCGATCTGAAGACTCCACAGCGCCTTGAAGTCATCTCTTCAGCAAGCCAAGTGGCCTGTTTTGATAACTTATATGGAGGACCTTCCAAACCTTAACAATAAGCTTCTTCGCATAAAGCTTGGTTAGTGACTGGGCCTACCTGATTTGACCGCCGTATCTGGAAAAGCATTGGGAGGCGTTATGCCCCCCTCCCGATACCGCGCTCTCTGTGCCAATCCAATGCTCTCCTTGTTCGGTCGATTATATCGAGCTCTCAACACCGATAAAGAGTCTTCTTCCCGCCAACTTCGAAGTCTTTTGTCGCAGAGACGTCAAGAATGGCTTTCCAGAGGCATTTATCGCACCCACAGAAGCTGGTGCTGACATGATGGAAGCCGATTTGATCAACGATATTCGCTGCAGACTGGGCCCGCAATCGATAACTACATGGTACCAAATCAAATTCATGCAATGATAGGACCACTTCCGAGAAACCTTTTGGCAATGTCGATGTCGAGGAGTTGCAAGTCGAACTCGAGAAGCTCCTGAACGCCTTACTGGAGAAACTTGGCACATCTACGGAGGAACTCTTGCTTCCCTCGCGGCGCGTGTCGACAAGATGTCAAAATCAGACTGAGATGGTGACGGGCACGCAGACAATTTTACAGGATGTACCGAGTCTTACACCTCAACTAATCCGCTCCTGATGCTGGTGCAGTTGACCCCCCTGGCCGTTATCTACCCACTGAGGCGTGCATTCCAATGGACTGTCTTCATGGTGTCGCTGGCCTACAGTCAAAGGTTACCGACTAACAACTCGATACCTAGAAGACTTTTGAACTTGACGGTATCCATGCTCATCTCGCGACTTATCGTTCGCTGCATCGCTCCCCTCGTCGGAATCCTCGCTAAGTGGCTGATAATCGGTCGCTATCGAGAAGGTCTCTATCCTATGTGGGGTTTATACCACACCTGTTGGTGGATCGTATAGAAACTCATAAGTATTTACGGTAAAGGGCTCTTCAGCTTTAATGAGACTACCTAATGCCTCTACTGCCGGCTGATGGGAGCCAAAAAAGAAATTTAAGCGTAAGAAGAAGCGGAAGCAATCACGGCCGCAGCCAGCAAGGGAGGTAGCAAAAGAAGTAGCCAGCTTTACCCATGGATAGCATAATGAGCACATTCTCTTTATAGCTAGTAATTTAATATGGTATTGATAGAGTAATGCGGCCTCAAAGTCTTTACGGTCATCTTGGTTAAGGTGCGCAGAAACCGGGGGTGCGCAGATAGTAGGGTCGCGACGTTAGTCTGGGAAAAGCATCGTCTAGCGCTCCTTTACGTGAAGGCGGTTCTCCCACGACCTATGGCTGTCCAGCTGTAATGAGAATGGAGACACGAAACAATTTACATCCTTGTACTAACAGGTCGGTTGTTATTCGACCAGCAAGGGATGCCCTCATCTTGATGACTGTGTAGATGCGGAGCCTTGTGTCGATTTAGTCTGGAATTCGTATAGTAATTAGGCGCGCTTTTGGGTATAAAATGCAAGGTGACCTGCGGACTGGACCAACGCATTGATCAGCGTTGCAGACAATGAGCCCACCTTGATAGGCATAACTGAACACGCATCAGTAGAGTGCTGTAGATCCAGTCAACTACACCTAGCAATGATGCTACGTATAAACAGAGTGAGATTTCGGACAGTCTCCTCACCGCCACCAATCAAGAGAGAATGCAGCGCTGCGATGCGGCTCAATTTCTCACCCACCTCGGAAAAGCCTGCTCGCTTCAGCCCTTCGACCCCCCTGCTCGGCCAGTGGGACAGCTGAAATTAGTCGACTGAGGCATCCCGAAGGTGATTCGCCAGAGATGCCAGCATCCCCAGGTAGGTAGTCGCCGGTCGGCCTCCAATGTGGCTATGTCTGGGGATGCACCACCATAGGGGCGGCACAGTTGCATGGATCTAAACAGCTAAGCATATTTTAGCTCATCTGATAAATAGAGTCATAAATAGAGAGTAGAAGCTCGTCCTCCCTTGCTAGCTCTGGGACGTGGCTTCTTGAATCTTCCCAAGCAAATACGACGACAGAATGCAACGATCGACAGCAACATTGGCCCTCTTCGCCCTGGCATCCCTGCTGGCCGAGGCTGCCTCAATAACTCGCACCTCTACCGAGACCATCTTTCTTCCCTCTCGTTCCACAGGCAGCGCGTCCAGAATCTATGCCTCCGTCATCACAGAAGTCTCCTCCAGGACAGAGTACCTCCTCGCCTGCCAGACTGTGTTTTCGTCGCCGTACAGCTGCGACGGCCCCTTCAACGGCGTGACCGTCACCTATGGCGCGTCGGAGATGGACGTCAAGATCGGAGCTGCCACGTACGACTGCGAACTCGGGTCATCAGCCGTGTGTGCCACCAAGATGGCGTTGTCCGACGACTACTCCACCACCACTCTGAACTCCCGCGAAAGCTCTTCGTGGATGACGGCCATCACCGTGCTACACGTGGAGAAGAAAACTTCCAAGAAGGCCGACTCGAAGACCGAGACCGCAAAGGAAGCATCAGAGACCGATAGCAATGGTTCATCGCTCTGCAAGCGGAGAACCAACGGCCACTCGAGTGGTGGTGACAGCGGTTCGGACTCCAGCAGTTCAGACTCGACCAGCTCGGGTTCGAGCAAGTCGTCGAAAGGGAACGGCAGCGATGGAGATTGTTCGGCGAGTTCCAGAGTCACGCGGGATCTGGGTGTTTCGGCCCTGTTGCTTGGTACCAGTCTTGCTTTTGTTTTTGCTCTGTAGGATCAACGAAGAGTTGTGTGAAGGTTGAAGATGCGCTTGCTGCGTGCGCATGGCGGTGTGGAGAACAAGGCATCTGCAAAGAGGCAGTTGTGTTTTTATGTTGGTTGTAGTTCATGGTCTATCTATATCTATGACCTCAGAGCAAGATCAAAGAGTTCTCAGCATTTGCACACCATACATAACGACTAATCAAGGTCAACCATGCCGAGAAACCGTGAAACAACGTCCTACGTAGCGACGGGGTTTGGCGACGGGGTTTGAATACATTGGGAAGTGTCCTGCACCAGGAATTTCTGCAAGCTCCACACCATTGGAGGCCAGAACCGGCAGATACGTCAAAGTGGCATGCTGTTCGCCGAACATGAACATTCTTGGAAAGGGCGCTGCGATAAACTTGGTTATCAGGTCACCGTTGTCAGAAAGCTCCACCATGGATTCGAAGATTCCCTTAATGGCCTCGGGCCGTACTCGATCACGCAAGCCGGCTGCGTATATTCCACTTGCGTAGAAATTCGACTGCAGCGTTCGGTTGATAAAGTCGTCTAGAAACGTGTGGAGCTCCGTTTCGGGATGGCTGAATGTTTGGCGAGTGATGAAGCAGTCCTCGGGAGCGATAAGCAGTCCTCGGGAGCGATGTTGCCCTTGATGTTGATGAAACTGTCGACGGCATGGGAAGCTCGATGTGCTAGCTCTAGGGCTGTCAAGCCGCCCATTGAATGGCCGATGAGGTGGAATCTCTCGACTCCTAGTTGTGGAGTACACTTTGAGCTGTCTTGACGAGAAATTCGATATTCGGCTTCGAAATGTCGGCGCAGAGGGTTTTCCCGCAGCCGGGGGCATCGTATGCGATGAACGGGCGCCCTTGAAAAGCTTTGTGGAGGCTGGAGAGATACTGTGCTTTGGGTCCAGGGTGACTTTGTAGGGGACTTGTATCGTCTGGAGGCTGGGTCAGAATGACAGATGCCTTTATATAATGGTCTTATGTTTTATGCCCTCGATTCTCTAGTCTGGCCTTACATAATTGTATTCTTCTTTCATCGGCAATATGTTGAGTTCCCAGCTCTTGGGTTGACGTGCCCGCTCTGTGGCGACTCCAACATGTGGTGCTGCCCAGCCATTCGACGAGCCTGATGTGATAGACCAAAACAGAAAACTTCTCTTTGATGGAGACCGGTTACTCCCTACTGCCGATTATATGCAAACCCGCTACTTTAAGGCAGGCGTCTGGAGCCGTGTGATTAATTTCAACAGCAGGGCGCCCCGAGTCATGATTTTCATTCGGTGTTTGGTTCTCTAGGCCGAAACGCCGATGGAGCATCGGCAAAGCCTGCAACACGCCGAACTAGAGAAATCAGTTCCTAAAGAGTGGATAACAACTGTGATTCCGACTGTCCCAACTTCATCAACACATTCTGCCGCTGTCTCAACTATGCTGGACTAGTATCCGTACAGGTTGATGTGTTCAGAGGTTGAGGCTCGGATCCTCCTATTCTCCCGGATCAAGAGGATCCGAATGCACCAGGCACAGAGGATTGAGCACAGGGCGAAGCCAGCCGACGCGCCGAACCCAATGGCATACCTAGGCGAATCGCTCTTGGGCCACAAATAGGCACCGTAGATGTAGCCAATCTACAAAAATGGGTGAGTAGACGTTCCATTTGGAGTATGGGGGATAAACATACCTGACCGCCGACGTTGGTCATAGCGAGGACAACCTGTAGACAAAGTTAGAATATGTCCAAGAGAGGTGAACGGGGGGTTCGACTCCACATACCGCCTTCTTCTCCTTTGTCTGAGAAAGTGTAGATGATGCCCATCCGATAATGACCGAGTTCACAGCATATGCCCCCATGGGGAAGATAAAGCAGGCCACGTAGCGGGCGGGCGTGTTTAAGGTCGACGCCGCAAGCACAAATCCGACCATGGCAATAGAAAGACCAGCAGTAATGTGCCAGGTGCGCTCATGGAGCCGACCAGAGCTCCAGCCAAAGAAGATACCCGCAGCACCTGCAAAGATAAACGGCGGGCAAGTCATCACGAGGGTGATGGTGGTGTTGAATCCTAGAGTCTTGACAACACTAAATATCCATGGCTTGTTAGTTGTAGCTCGCTTAGTGTTTGATGACAGGGCTGATTTCTTACGTCGGGAAAAACGAGTTGAAGGAACACGCTGAGAGATGGAAGTTCTGCATCAAACAGAAAAGCCAGGTCCTCTTGTCGCGGCAAGCTTGCTTGAGGCCGTCCCATGACGATGCCGGGCTATCATCTGCATCAGATAGCTTGTCCTTTTCCATGCGAGAATGGGCAAGCTCCCGTTCGCGATCGGTCAACCAACGGGTTGTCGTGGGAGTGTTGGGGAGGAGCCAAAACCCGGCAATGGAGACGAGAGCTGTGGCGGCACCCTCCAAGATGAAGAGCCTTGCAATTTGGTCAGCTTGAAGTAACAGTGGGAAACCAAGGGACATACCATCTCCATCCAGCAATACCTGCAAGACCGTCCATTCCAGCAAAGATGCCTGCGGCAATGAGCCCGGAAAAGCCTGTAGCAAGAATCTGGGCACAGTAGAGAAGGGCAATTCGAGATGCCACCTCTAAGTACAAGATTTTATTAGCTTCCTTCCTGCCTGAGCTGGGTTGGAACGTACCTTTGCGAGTGTAGAAAATCGACAAGATGTAGGTAGCTCCTGGGTAAAACTAGGCATGGTCAAAGATAGTGAGTTTGGAGAGGAATATGTGGGTTTGAGACATACAGGTGCTTCAGTAATACCAAGGAAGAATCTGCAGGCAACAAGACCACCATAAGTCTTCACGAGAGCGGTACAGCCTATTTCTAGTTAGCTTCAAGGGGCACAGAGCGCTGGATCTGGGCTATACCAGAGACGACGCCCCAAACGAACATCCACGAGCTCATGTAAATGCCAGGTCTGACTTTGGTGATCAACATGTTGCTTGGGACCTGCATCAAGACGTAGCCAACAAATAGACTACAAGGTCGCCATTAGCTCATTGTTCACTCCTGGCTTCACGGGCTGTCGTACATTGACACGGTGGTGTTGAACTCGGTTCCAGTCATGTTGAGGTCCTCTTCGAGGTTATTGAGACGGGCTTGCGCAATGGCATTTCGGTCGACGTAGTTTAGAAAGTACATGATGCACAGGCACGGCTGCAGAGATACAGAGGTTAGCCTTGGAGGCAAGGCGAGGCGTCGGGTGTTGACTTACCATGATCCAGAGATCCAGCTTCCTCACAAGCCGGATCTCCTCAGGATCAGTCTTCTTGGCGGTGCCGGAGTAGTCTCGCACCTCGGTGTTGACGGGCTTCTCATCCAGCACGCTGTTGACATGGTTGACGTTGTAGTCGTCCTTGGACGTGCGGTTCTCTCTGATGCTCGTCATGTTGCGGGCCGGGTTGTTTCTGTTGACTGCGGGAGGAGACGAGTGTGAAGGCGAAGGCTGGGGTCTCGTCCTCTGTTCTGCTTCACGTCTTGATCGCTCCCTTTCCTGTATTTATAACCTGGCTCGCGATGCCGACGCTACCACGCGCAAGGGAATCTGGGGTAGTAATAGTGCGGGGAAGCCGGGCATCTTCGTCAAAGCCGGGGAAGGTGGAGACGCGATTCATGAGTCCTCGGCGTCAGATCTAGAGGCCGGCGAGAATGAAGGAGGGCGATGGGTTGATGCTAGGGTAGGATTGGCTAAGACAAGACGCATGCGCGTGGTTGTTGGGAAGAGGAATTAGATCATCTCACGGCCGAATTACTACTGGAGGGTACCACATTGCACCCGGGTGGACTGACTGGGTTGCTCCTCCTGCTCTCTCACCCCACTTCTATCCTTGTTTGAAGCCTTCTAGATGATGGTTGTTATTGGCTCTGCCTCCCACTTATTCCTCTTACTTTCCCCCATCGAGGTTCGAGGCGACGATGCGGGGTCACGGTCATCGTCACCATTGAACAGAAAATGGTCGTCTTACCATTATTCTGAGGGATAAATAATCACTTAATCGGAGAAATACGTGACTTCTCATCATGCAGAGGAATGCCGTACCTGGGTTTGAAACCATTGGGTGCATCCACCGCTAGCATGTCTAACTTAAGTCTGGGTTCCCAGGGACACGATATTCAACGCACTGATTGCGAATCAGTGATAGTTCATTTCTCTCGTCTTTCTTGTCTCCACTGATATCGGAGTCCTCTATTCTCCCGGACATTCTTCTGGGTATTCGGGACAACGAGAAAGAGGTATCTGCAGTTTGGCGACGACAAGAATCAACAGCCACAGCGTAGAGCAAAGTGTTGCTTACCGAGCTGTTTTCGGCATTGTTTCTTCTCCCCAACCTACTAATCCCCATCAACTAATTGATTGTGTCATGTGGTACGTCTCCGGTGTCAGTTAGAGGCGGGATGGCTGTTTCTGCACCTTATAGGCCCTTTATCGTTTGAGTCGGGTCGGAGTAGAGCAGCTGGTTCTGCCAGACCTCTCTGGTCGGAAACAAAGTACAGATCTAACTCCATCCCTTCGCGTTAATTCTATGACTTTGGCTGAGGCCCTTTTTTCCTTTGACACTCAGCACCAGGCTACTTTTGCACGTCTTACCTTCACACTCTAGGGGTTTCCACACCTGTCGGTACCACCACTCCTGAGAACCATACTAGCTCGTCTGTTTCTAGCACTTTGACCTCATCAGAATACCCTCTGCGGCCCATACCAAGTTTTGGTACTCCTCACATATTTGACGAAGTGCTTATCAGTTCTTTCCCTTTTTGAAAGACACCTTTTGGTCTTGGCCACCTCATACAACCTCTGTATCCTGAGGGCATCACGGTGGAATCCAACTTTCTGTACAGACCGCCATCACGAGATAAGAAAGAGTGGTTGCCCTTTGGGTCCGTGATACATGTCTATTTATGTACGAGCTGTGCTTCATAGGGCAGGCTGCAGGTATCGAATGGCTCGTTAGATCGAGAACTTGCGATCAAATGACAACGGGGTGTCGAAGAATCACCCTCGTCTCGAAATCAATCAACACAACCTTCGCCCCCATTCCAGGCCTCGCCTAAGAGACCCAGAAAAGGCACCAAAAGTTTCGTTACTAATCTCTGTTCTGGAAATATCAACCGAAGCACGATAGACAGACGCCTTGATAGCGAATAACAGAAGGCGATACACCTATTTCTGGAAACCACAGTCCTGATTACAACCCGCTTGCTTTTCGTAATCCATTTTATCGTGCCCTTGGTCTCATTCTCACCAAACTGGGCTCGCCACTCCTCGGCGGTACAGACCCGATAGCTGACTCCATGATAGCCGAGCCCGGGTGTTCATACCCGGCGTGAGCTGTGGGGAAGGACACCACTTACCCCGGATTTCCATAAATACGCGCGACGGGGTCGACGGTGTCTTCTCAATCATTTTTCTCTGTTTCTTATTGCTGTTCATGTCCGGACGATACATGCGGCAACCATGGCTATCACCTATGCCTCTTTCGTAGAACATGCAAGCCTTCTAGCACTTTTTGCTTGTCTTGGTGTCTTTGTAAGTGACCACGAATAAGCCCATGCACTTCAAAGCCTAACAGTCTCAGGCTTTTATTTGTCTCGTTGCTGCTGGGGTATACCGCCTCTACGTCCATGCCCTCGCCAAATACCCCGGGCCCGTGTTCAATCGAATCTCTTCCATACCCTTGAGCTACCATCTCATTCGCGGCCGCCTTCCTTTCTACGTTAAACAGCTTCACGATGTGTACGGGCCAGTCGTCCGTGTGACCCCAACAGAACTGTCCTTCAATTCTGAAAAGTCCTGGAAAGACATATATGGCAGTCGACCCGGTCATCAAAACTTCCACAAGGATCCCGTCCACGTTGGATCCATCCAGTCGGTTCCCGGCGTGGTCACCATCACCATGGCTGACGATGTCGACCATGCACGCCAAAGACGGGCCCTCTCGCATGCCTTTAGCACCAAGGCACTTTTGGAGCAGGAATATCTCATCAAGAACTACGTCAACGTCTTCCGGGGCAAGATGAACGAGTTTGCGAGCACCGGCCAAGTGTGCAACATCGCCGACTGGTTTTCTTATACTACGTTTGACATCATCGGTCATCTATCGCTGGGCGAGCCATTTGGTTGCCTCACAAGCAGCGATCTGAGATTCTGGGTTCCAGTCATCTCGGAGTCTATTAAGGCGGGTGCCATCGAACAGGCAAGTCGCCGTCTAGCAACTACGGGCAGCCAACTGCAGCATCTATTTTTGCGAATGTTCGCACCAACGGAACTACGCGACCAAAGGAGAAAGCATCTTCAGTACTCAAGGGAGAAGATCATGAGGCGAATCCAACAGACCGGAAACAATCAGCACCGGGATTTCCTGTACTACCTAATGAACCAGAAAGACAAGGAGAAATTGAACCAGGATGAAATCATTGTCAATGGCGCTCTTTTCATCATAGCCGGCTCGGAGACGACTGGAAGCTTCATGGCAGGGCTGTTTAATCACCTTCTCAGGCCCAAAAATAGGCACGTCTTGGATCGGCTTGTGGCTGAGATCAGAGGTGCCTTTGGGAGTGACGACGAAATCACGTACGAGGAGCTTGTGAAGTTACCCTGGTTGACGGCTGTACTCGAGGAGGGCCTTCGCATCTTCCCCAGTGCCCCCATCGGCTTCACAAGAGCGGTCCCTGCCGGGGGAGACAGCGTGGACGGGAATTTCCTCCCAGCTGGCACAACTGTGTCGACTTGTATGTGGGCGGCAACTCACACCGAGGACAACTTCAAAGACGCGTACGAGTTCCGACCGGAACGATGGCTGGACAAGGCCAACGCCACGGATAAGCTTGGCGCAAGCAACCCCTTCTCGCTGGGTCCTCGGGGATGTATCGGCCGCAAGTAAGTGTCCATGTGAACGGCTCTTGGAGAGTTCAACTAACTCACTGCGCTAGTTTGTCATACATGGAGCAGCGACTGATTACGGCGAAGCTTCTGTGGCATAACGATGTAGCAATGACCAGTGATGAGTCTTGGACTTTGTGGGATCCACGTAACGACCACCAAAACATGCGGGTATTCACGAACTGGATTAAAGAGCCACTCAATGTGAGAATCTCGCCGCGGAAATATTGAGTCCGAACTGTACACGGCAAACAGAAGCCTGTCACGAGATAACCGCTTTATTGAAACCCAAGAAGCTGTCGCCTCAAGCATGGAAGCCCTGGATTTTGATTGAGTTTGGCTCCTTTGACCATAGCTAAATAGTCGAGCATGTTGCTGTGCGAGTCACCACATGATGCGGAGGGTCTTGATAAGAGCTATTTTGAAACCGTTGTTTCATTCCTAGTTGTTTCTAAGATAATTTTCAGAGGTTTCGCTTCAAACTCAAGTCTCTCAAAAGAAAGCAAGCCATGTATGTATAATCGTGAGCTCGCGTAATAATTCATCAGAAAAGCACGCTCAGAAGCACTTCGGCTCCTCTTTCCTGACCCCAGAAACATCCATGCAAGACCCTCTCCTCGCTATAAAATGAACTCATTGTAGGTTAGCGAGGCTCTCTCAAGCCCAGCCGAATCCATCTCTATCATGCCTGCATCAACAGTAGGATAAAGAGGCATCGTCTCGCCAAAAGTGTCAAACCAGAGCAAGCTTGGCGAGATGGCTGGTATGAGTTCGGAAAACCCAGCTCCCAGGTCATGTGGTTGTTGGCCAGCGCCGGCGTCCATGTCCAATACTGGCGTCTGTACTCTTGGCGCCGACGTACGGGACACTGTCCTTGGGCTTGCAGATGTGTCGCCTTCGACCTGCATCTGATCTTGATCATCGTCCGAGTCTCTGGCTGGCACTCCGATGCTATAAATACTGCCGAAGAGCCCGCCCACTAGATGGCTTTGGCGCTCCATCTTCCACCGCGCTCGCATCTCCATGTACTTGTCGCACGCTCCTTGCAGATGCTCGAGTATCAGCAAATGTCTCTTCGCTACTGGGTCATGGACAGCGAAGTGACTGAGGGCATTCTTGGCTAGACGCAAACTGCGTTCTAGCGGAAACGAAGCGTCGAAGTCGCCGAAAGTCGCGACTCCAAGAACGAGCCCGGAGGCAAACACAGCGTTCATCATGAACGGCAATCGCTTGGGAATGACCTTGGCGGAAAACATGGTCTGCAAAAGATCGACGGTGTGGATGGCCGCCTCGAGGCATGCGTAGACGAGGACCTGGTTTGAGGAGGAAGAAACGGCTCGCTTCTCTTGGCTGGTAAGAGCCGAATTGGGGTTACAGTTCACGTGTGCAGACACATCTTTGAGGAGGAACGGAAGAGAGAGGAGGATAATAGTCCAGTACGCAGTCTGCTTGAGGTGGAGGAGACCCATGTTGGGCTGCTTCGTGCCATCCGAGACGTCGATTATCTCACCGGGCTGGATGCCGTCTATTTCGAAGCCATCGTGAGACTGAGCTGCCCAGCGCCGATGGTTTTGACTAATCCTCTCAATTACTTCGGTGGAAATCATTCGCTTCGCGTAAATGTCCAACAGCACCGACTCGAATATCATAGAGAGGTCGTTGCAGGCTGAATAGTCGTCCCTGCTCGCCGTGTCCCTGGTCTCTGACGTTGATGGCGGACGCCCCAGAGAAGCACTCATGAAGAGATCGAGAATCCGGATGGCCTTCCATAGTCGTTCCCTCGTTTGGCATTCGGCGGGCGGAAACAAGGCAGATATATCCTTACGGTGAAGGCCGAGTGCATAGGCAGCCCGGACGGCCATGCCCAGATACATAAAGGCCGAGTTCCGACGCGAGGCGCCAAGCAGATACATGGTAATGAGGGCAAAGGCTTGTATCGTAGGGATATCCGGATCCTCCATGAGCGTCTCCACAGTCAGATAGCGAGCATAGTTGAAGAATGTCTCAGCCAGGCCATCTTTGTCTTCGGGGCCGGTCTGGGCGCCAATGGCAAGCACGAGGTAGTAGACGGGGCTTGCCGGGTCGGCCTTATCGTTGTCCTTCTTCTGCCAGCCGTCGATGGACGCGTCGAGCTCGTCCCGATCGAACAGCAGAAGCACGCAGTTGGCGGATTGCATGTACCACCGCTGGAGGTACTCGACTTCCGCGGGAGACTGCTTTGGCGGAGGGTTCTGGGCACTGGACAGGATCCATCCTCGCGGCGTGTCGGGCGACGACTCGACAATCAGGTGTCGCAGCGGATCGTCGACAAAGGTACAGCTGCCCAGGCTTTTCCTGACGATGCGCCGGATGTTCTGCACGAATGAAAGCGTCGCA
The DNA here is from genome assembly GCA_019137265.1 of Neonectria coccinea. NCBI lineage: Eukaryota > Fungi > Ascomycota > Sordariomycetes > Hypocreales > Nectriaceae > Neonectria > Neonectria coccinea. The sequence goes on from WPDF01000258.1 coordinate 31,866, forward strand.
GAGTCCCCGATGAACATGTACTGCCCCTTGGTGTCCTTGACGAGCCGAGACATCTGCGGCACCCGAGCTGGGAAGCCTCTGGCGAGCAACTGCGACGAAGACGACGGCGCGTCACTCGACAGCCCGGCAGGCGGTACAAAAGCCTCGACGCCGTCGTTGCGAGCTGGAGACGGGCCGGTGACGGGCGTCGGGTGTTCGCCATCGGGATGCCGGCCGGGGGTTAGCCGCTCCGGGGACGGGCCGCCACCGGCCGGAGGAGTTGCCTCATCCGCGTTCCTGAAGTGATCGGGGTCCGGGCTCGGCAGCGAGGAGGCCAGCAGCGGGAACCGGGTGGTGGAGGATTGACAGTCCCGGCCGAGTCCGCGTCGTACACACCGTCGACAGGGCCGGAGACCGTCGCAACGCTGCTTGCGGTGCTTGCAGCTCTCGCATGCCTGGGCACAGCGTTTGCGTTCGCCATCGCGGACCTTCTTTGTAGGCATGGCGTCTTTTCTTTCTCAGCCGGGTTACTCCTATATCTCTGGGCCTTGACTTCCTTCACGCTTCGTCGTCTCTCTCTTCCTCGACTGCTACTTGCGCATACATTCACACCCCGTTTATTCCAACAAGGTCTCAACGACGTGCCTGCTTGCCGAGTTAGCAGCTGTCAATAAGTCGCCAATCTTACCACCCGAAACAGTACACGACACACACAGGTCTCATTCCTTTTTGCGAGTGTAGACCATGCTGCATGACGACCAAAAAAAAAACCCACTCATTTGGGTGCTGAGGAGACTCACAGTAACACATCCGGTGGAGGCTGATTTCTACGAATGATGCTCAACAAACCGAGAAGGCCTCGTCCACGTTCCGTTCCACACAACAATGGCACAGCATCTTAAAGGCAGGAATCTGGGTACAAGTACTCGAGTATGCAGTCCAGCTGACCCTCCCCCCTGGTCTTACCCGACTATAGCCCCACATTAAAAAGTCAAGCCGACCTGTGGGGCATAGGTCAGCTGACCCTACTTTTATAGGTTAGGTGGATTATATTAGATAAGATAAATATATATTTTATAGAGTTATTTCTTAAGCTAGCTTTTTCTCTTTATTATTAAAATTAATTTAGGATTAATTTAGAATTGATTTAGAATTAATTTAGACTTAATTTTAAAGTTAATTTTAAATTATTTAACTTATACTTCTTTTAAGGTAAGAATAATAAGGAGTCTTTTATTATATAGGTTATTATTAGGTTTTTTTTTTCTTTTATTATAGATTAATTTAAGTTATTTAAAAGAAAGATTAAATAGCTATTAGCTAAATTAAATATAAATTAATTATTATAAATTAATTAATTAATTAATTTATAATAAGTATAAACTACTCTATAGAAATTATTAATAAATTAATTTAAAATTAATTTACTTATATTAAATATAAAAAAATTAAGTAATTTTATAATAAATATAAATTACCTTATATAAATTCTTAATAAATTACTCTATATAAATCTTAAAAGAAAAATTAAATAGCTATTAGCTATATTAAATATAAATAAATAAATACTTTATATAGATTATTAATAAATTAATTTAGAATTAATTTAAGATTAATTTAGAATTAATTCCTTATATTAAATAAAGAATAAATTAAATAAACTATAGATTTAAATTAAATAGAAGTAAGGTATAGGGTAGCTAACCCTAGCCCTTAGGGTTAGCTGACCTATGCCCCATAGGTCGGCTGACCTATGCCCCATAGGTCGGCTTAACTTTTTAATGTGGGGCTATGGTCGGGTAAGACCAGGGGGGAGGGTCAGCTGGACTGCATACTCTAAGTACTCCCGATCCGAATTGCCGACAGCTCCCGCCCCTCATTTCTCGCTTCGCTTGGCTTTCAATTGGATCGTCGTCACAAACTATCTCCACATCCCTCACGCCACGCGCGACCGCTTTCCGACATGTCGGCTAGCAAGGTGGCACAGTAACTAGTCCGTCACAGATGTCTAGATCGCCCAGACAACAGAAATATTTGAGGGCATCCGAAAGGATATACTATATATCTACTATCACATTCATATTCCCAGTATTACCATCACATCTACTTTCATTACACAATGGCTCGATACAAGGCTGCTTATCCAGCGGATCTAAGGATTCACCCCGAGGTGGATGCCTTCTTTACCCGGTTCTACGACATTTCCGACACACCTGGCTTGACGGACAAGTATGTAAGCATGTTCACGAGCGATGCCACATTCATCCTTGCTTCCAAAGTCAGCAAAGGATCAGATGGTCAGTCTTCTATCCCGAAGTAAAGGAACATGCCACTGACGCTACACCACCACATCAGAAATCACAGCGTTGCGCGAAGGAATGTGGACCAGTGTCGCATCTCGGAAACACATTTTGCATAAGATCTTTCCCTTTGGAAATGATGCTACCGAGGTCATGATCTACGGATCCGTTGAACTGGGGATGCGAAGCGGGTCGACAGTGGACGTTGACTGGGCGGGAAGAGCACAGTTGGCCAAAGACGCGAGTGACGGAGAGTATAAGATGAGTTTCTATCAGGTGTACCTGGTAAGATTAATTACGCTGGACACTTCTTCGGAATTTACCACTGACCGGCTCTACAGGATACTGGAGCCATGAGCGCCGCAAAGAAATAGATCATGCTAGTTTTATGAAGGTGCAACAAGGACTATTGAAGCAACATAAAGGCTGAGGGCCATTGGGCCATAGAAAATCTTCCTAGATAAACTCCAGTATGAAATTGCCAACTGCATCCGCAGCTTCAATGCAGTGCCAATGCCCAACGCCTTCCAAAATCTTGATGGATTTATCCTCAGATTTACAGCCCCATCTAGCGGTTAAATGCCATTAGTTCAAGAACCGAAAGATAGTTCCTAGAGAAAATAACTTACTCTTCACGTATGACCTGCGCGTCTGTGATGGGACTTGTCTTGTCTTCCTCACCAGCGAGAATCAGGAGGCAGCAACGCGCAAGAGAGTAGTTCGGGCGCCCGGCCTCCGCAATCACACGACAGAGCGAATTGTACCCCTCTGACTTTTGCGAAAGTATCAGTGATCTTATGAAAGCCTTTTGAGTTGATGTCGATTTGGATCCCGTCGCTGCGGAAGGGATCGTATCTGCCATGGCTTCCATTCCGGCTGCAACTTAACGTTAGCTGTGAACAGAACAGGACTTTTTGAGCGCATATATCTCGAACGTCGCATTTATCAAAGACTCACATTTCTTGACGGTCTCAATCCTGGCTGTGAAGATTTGAGCAAGTGCTGGTTTTGGTAACACGGGGCCGATGAGGATGGCGGCTCTCAATTTGAGTGTTACAGCGAGCTCAGAAACCACAATAGCACCCATTGAGTGACCAACAGCAATCACATCTTTTGTCAAGACTCCAAAATGCTGAATAATGCCTTCCACATCTTTGGCAATTGACTCAATGCTGGTCGGCTTATGATCCGGTCGTGATTCCGAAAGTCCACTTCCTGTGGATCTTGGTTAAAGACTGCGACATCCATGAACAAGTGCATCAAGACAAGGAACTCGTACCATGCGTATCAAAGGCAATACAGGGATATCCATCGTTGGCCAATCGACTCATCAACGGCATATAAAAGGAGTGAGAAGACCCAAGCCCGTGGATAAACACGAAGGTGGTCTCCTTCCGTGCCGTCGCAGGGGGGTCTGCCCTGGCGTAGAAGAGGGACTTGCCATTCACCTCTAGGAATGGCATTTCGAATCTGACGTGAGACACAGCTGTGTCTGTTTGTAAAAAGATGGTATCGAACAGTCAAGGTTCTGTTACAAGATACCCGATGAGGTGTGGAGGCTAAAGGAGACCCTATCGAATAGGCGTAGGCTTAATCAGCTTACGGCGAGCTTCGTCTCACGCACGCCCGCACTCGGTTGTTCGCGGGCGATGGGATTGTTGGATTCCGTTGTAGTGAGAGCGGGGTAACATCGTGTCGGCTCTGTACGCGATTCATAGACGGCATCCTTTACAAGGGCTTTTCACGAAGCCGTCGGATACGGGGTGACGCCGCGTGATCCATAGTGGAGATGTATTCGGCTACGGGGTGATAGTTTCTGATGCAACCACGCACCCACCTCACAAAAGCCACGTTATTACGTCGGATACAGGGCGGCGGATATCATCGGTATTCAGTCTTGCATCTTAAAGTCCCTTCATTGGAAGAGGGTAGCATCGCAAGCCGGAACCAACGCGGCAACGCCCGGCGGAGCACCTCCGGGCCGCACACTGGCACAATAGCACTAACTTCGCCTTGGATAAAAGTTCTGGGCCCGCGCAGATATTATTGGTGCTGGAAAACTAGGATAATTAGTCTCCGTGGCCGGATGTGGTGGAGCATGAGGTCCGTCTTGTATAAAGAAAGATGCTTGTACTTGGACAGAAACCGCTTCACGGCTCAATCCAAGCTAGTGCTACCCGAACGAAAAAGATGGCTGTCGATAAAACGCTTTCGTACTCCTCTGTGAGGGAGACCAGTCGCATCTTGGAACTGCTCTGCGACCAAGTCGACTCGGTATCGCTTCCCCCAGCCGTTCGTGGCCTCGTGCCGCAGATGAAATTCACAGCCGCGCGTGACTTTCCCTACTTCCCCATCCCATTCAAAGAAACAGAGACAGGCGCTGCACTGAAAGCAGTTGAGGGTGCTGTTGTGTGTCTCCTGGCTGATCTCAAGGATGGAGAGTCCAAGAAGCGCCAGATTGTCGTGGATTTGGAAAAGACCACGGCCTTTCTGTGCCAGGCTTACCTGGCCACGGTTGGAGGTCTCGGCAAGCTCGATTCCGGTGTCAAGGGCCTTTTGAAAGGTATGTCCACGATTTCGACGAATGTGGCGTTCCTCATTGTATGGAAAACGGAAGCACTGACATCAACAGATACCGATTTACTCCGAGCACAGTCAAATCCATACCGGCGCATGTCTGCCAATCTCTATGAGACCAAAGCACCGGGACAGTACTACCACATCCACGGATCTCTCGAGGCTTCCACGACACTGGGCATGATTGGACTTGAAGCCTTTAGGCCAGATCTAGAAGAGCATGAAGATATCGTCCGGGTAATTGAGGGTGCAGTGAGAAATTTCTCAACAGACGAACTGGAGGAGCTCAATGCCAAGAACCGCCAGGCTGGTGTTGCTGCTCTCAAGCACGAAGAGTTTTTGAACACACCGCATGTAGGTTGCGTGATTGCCAGCACATTTCTCACTGCCACGATTTGCTAATACGAGAGAATTGTCTTCGCGCAGGGTAAGACGAATGTCAAGCTACAACCTTGGACAGTGGAGAGCTTAGAGAGCGAGACACCAAAGTCTCCATTAGCCGCAAGTGTCCCCGGTCAGAAATGCAAGGTGCTTGCAGGCGTCAAAGTGCTCGAGCTATGCCGCATCATTGCCGGACCCATCATCACGCGCATTCTAGGAGAATACGGCGCGGAGGTGCTCAAGATTACCAGCCCCAACTTGAGCGACGTTCCCTTTTTCCAAGTGGACGGAAACATGGGAAAGCATGCCGCGGAACTGGACCTGAAAACACCCGAAGGGCGAGAGGAGTTTGACCTTCTCCTCGCGGAGGCGGATGTGGTTGTTGATGGATATCGTCCTGGTGCTTTGGACCGACTGGGCTACGGCGCTGCTTCGCTGGCCGAATTGGCTAAGAAGAGGGGGAAGGGATATGTGTATGTCAACGAGAATTGTTTCGGCTACCAGGGCGAATGGGCAAACCGACCGGGCTGGCAGCAGATTGCAGACTGTGTAGGTTCTCCTGCTTCTCACTGCCCTTTTCTGAGTGCATAACTGACAACCGAGTCCAGGTCAGTGGCGTTGCCTGGGAACAAGGCAAATTCATGGGCCTAGACGAACCCGTCGTGCCGCCGTTTCCCATTTCCGACTACGGCACAGGATGCATCGGTGCGATTACGGCATTGACGGGACTCTACCACCGAGCAACCCAAGGAGGCTCATGGCACGGGAAGGCGTCTCTCCTGCAGTACGACCTCTTGCTGTTCAAAGCCGGGCTGTACTCGGAGGAGGTCCAAGAGCAGATGCGAAAGGACGCCGGCGAGGACTTCCTGGCCTTGAGACATGGGCACAGCGTCGACCAGATCTCCGGGACCGCGATGCGGAGAATGCGGGTGACGTGCCCGGAGATATTCAACAACGCTGGGTTGCTGGATACGTGGTACTCGGCGGCTTATGAGGCGGATGTCCAAGCTGTGCTGCCGGTGGTTCAAGTTGACGGTCTGGAGATTGGGTTTAGTCGGGCCAGTCGTCCCAACGGGACCGACAGGGCGCAGTGGGATTTTGGTGACGACGATGATTACAGAAAGACAGCAGCCTGAGGGCCTATTATACAGTATATATCTATTTGTGGCTCAAACCAGCTGTCAAGTTGACCTTTTGCTTGCTCCCTTGAACTGTGATTTGATGATGGGAGTTTACGCATACGACGTGAGCCGAACGACCAACCGTGGACTTGAGATCGACCATGTCAAGACAAAATGCACCTACCTCAACTACCGAGCATTTATCCCCCTGCTCAGACAGCTCCTCACTGACGCTGCAACTTCACAACCGTGAAAACCCGCCAACAAATGACCATCGGGGGATTGCCGCCAACGCCGGCAAAGGGCGTCGGATGACGGCTCTTGCACCTCGCCCCAGTCCGCCTGCAACGTCTAGATCAGTCTACCCCGTACCCGAAACCAAAAAGCCTCCACTCGCCTTGAGCCGAAAGGTTTGCATCCACACAGTCAGACTAGCCCATTCCCCTGCTATTCGATCCCCGCCTTTCCCCCACGGGCCTCGCTGTATCGCGGGGTGGCTCACTATCCCCTTGTCTTGAGACAGCAATCACGGCTGCTGCGTTTGTCATAACGTATGCGTTGCGCTGCTTAAACGTACGAGCGCGGATCGTCGCTGTTCATGCCGAAAACAGACGCCAGCGGTACCGCCCGTAAACCCGCCGGGCGCCACATATCCATGTCTGGGACAGCATAAAACAGTCTCGACGCTCCTCCCTTTCGTCGGCTTACAACCTATCCTACCTTCAATCCAGTCCGCTATTACTTTTTTACTCAAGTCAATCCTAATCCCAGGCCCTTCATTACCCCAGTGGGACTCATCAACATGTCAACACAGACCATCGAGACCGCCTTGAAGTCGGCGTCGCTGACGGGCAAGCCCCAAGCTGCCGCCGAAGAAGGGCTCGGCCAAGAATTCACCTCCCATGTCATCAATTCCTTCGGTCCCAACACGGATCCCCGACTACGGGAGGTCATGGGATCATTTGTCCAGCATATCCACGACTTCGCTAGGGAGGTCAACCTCACCGTCGATGAGTGGTTGATGGGAGTGGATATGATCAACAAGGCCGGTCAAATGAGCAACGACCGCCGGAACGAGGGACAGCTGATGTGTGATGTTATCGGCCTGGAGACGTACGTGTTCTGAATGGATCAATTCTTGACACCACAAAGCTAACGACACAGACTCGTGGACGACATCACCCACCGGGCAGCCTCAAAGGATTCCAATTCGGGGACGCTCACGGCCATCCTGGGCCCTTTCTGGCGCGCCGATACACCTGTCCGCCCGAACGGCACTACCATCACCTTTGAAACCCCCAAGGACGGCATCGTCACCTTCCTCCACGGGACCATCACTTCTGCCGAGACCGGCAAGCCCATTCCCAGCGCTTCCGTTGAGGTCTGGCAGGCATCAACAAATGGTGTGTTGCCCTATTGTGACGCCGATGACGACTCTTGTCGTTTTTTCTCCATTTATTCTAACGATCTATCAGGCCTCTATGAGCAACAGGATGCCGACCAGCGCGAATTCAATTTGCGAGGAAAGTTCATCACCGATGACCAGGGTCGCTATTCATTCTACTGCTTAAAGCCGACACCATATCCCGTGAGTATCTCCGCTGCATGAATTGAGTTCCTTGCTAACGGCCATCATCTTATCAGGTCCCTGTGGATGGTCCTGCCGGTAAGCTTCTTCAGATGCTCGACAGACACGTCTATCGACCAGCACACCTCCATTTCATGGTGAGTCTTCCTCGACTATCACTCGAGTAAAATCCTCACAGTTGGCATTAATTAACCTCGGGTTTAATAGGTCATCGCGGATGGTTTCAAGAGCGTCACGACACAGATTTTTGACTCCGACTCCAAATACCTTGGCGACGACACCGTCTTCGCCGTCAAGGAGGGCCTCACAGTTACGTTCACGCCAAGGAAAGGAGACCCTGAGGCAGAGTGGGAGCTGGAGTTCGACATGTCTTTGGCCACTAAAAAGGAATAGGCAATGAGCAGGCGGGCGTTTATGAGCGGTTTGGTCCGATAATGTGACAATGGTACGCATGCAAAGAAGCAGGATTTGAAGTATTAGTCCGTATACAGAGGCTTCCGGAGCACTGCTTGATGACATTTGACGTTTACAAATTGATCACGCTTTCTTAATCACAGGCATTCGGCCTTCTAACAATTCTTGGACATTCTTCATCTTTATTTCAAGTGATCATCTGGTTTGTGGTTGCCATAAGGTTGTATTTAATCATCATAGCTAAATGCTAACACAGCCCAATGGGCAAAAAACAAATCGTAATCACATTCTGTCCCTTCTAGACCCGTCGCTCGTTTCCCGTTTACATTCTCAGAAAGCTCGCCTCACAGGCGGCTGGATGTCTTGATGGGAGCAGGCGCCTTGTGCAGGTCATAGCGGTCGAGGTTCATGACCTTATCCCAGGCCGCCACAAAGTCGTTGACAAATTTCTGCGAGGCGTCGGCACTGCCGTAGACCTCGGAGATAGCACGCAGCTCGGCGTGAGAGCCAAAGACAAGATCGCATCGGGTGGCGGTCCACTTCTTGGCGCCGGTCTTGCGGTCGCTGCCCTGGTAGAAGTCGGTAGTGTTTTCTTCTGCCTTCCAGGCGGTTCCCATGTCAAGCAAGTTCGTGAAGAAGTCGTTGGTCAGCACGCCTGGGCGGTCTGTGAAGACGCCGTAGGATGATCCGTCGTAGTTGGCGTTCAAGACGCGGAGACCGCCCACCAGGACCGTCAGCTCCGGGGCCGAGAGCGTCAGCAGATGGGCTCTGTCTACGAGGTACTGTTCCGTCTTGGCCCGGGGCGACGACTTGCCGTAGTTGCGGAAGCCATCGGCGAACGGCTCCAGGTAGCCAAAGTTCTCCACGTCCGTCTGGTCCTGCGACGAGTCCATGCGACCGGGCGTGAAGGGGACGGCAACTTCATGGCCAGCATCACGGGCGGCCTTCTCGACGGCGGTGCATCCAGCCAAAACGATGAGATCGGCGAGCGAGATCTTCTTGCCGTTGCTCTGCGAGCTGTTGAAGCTTCCCTGGATCTTCTCCAGGGCGCTGAGCACCTCGGATAGTTGAGCCGGGTTGTTGACTTTCCAGTCCTTCTGTGGCGCGAGGCGGATACGGGCTCCATTGGCACCGCCGCGCTTGTCACCACCACGGAAGGTGGAAGCCGAGGCCCAAGCGGTCGAGACCAGCTTGGAAACGTCCAGGCCGGATGACAGGATATCCTTCTTGAGCGCAGCGACGTCCTTGTCGTTGACGAGGGGGTGGTCGGGAGACGGAATGGGATCCTGCCAGATGAAGACCTCGGAGGGCACTTCGGGACCAAGGTAGCGGTCCCGAGGGCCCATGTCACGATGCGTCAGCTTGAACCAGGCGCGCGAGAAGGCATCGGCGAGCTGGTCGGGGTTCTCGAGGAAGCGGCGCGAGATCTTCTCGTACGCCGGGTCGTAGCGCAGCGACAGATCGGTGGTCAACATGGTCGGACGCTGCTTCTTGTTGGGATCGTGGGCATCCGGGATGATGGCGTCGGCGTCCTTGGCGACCCACTGGTTGGCGCCAGCCGGACTCTTGGTCAGCTCCCACTCGAACTGGAACAGGTACTCGAGGTAGTTGTTGCTCCACTTGGTTGGCGTCTTGGTCCACGTCACCTCGAGGCCGCTGGTGATGGCATCCGGCCCGGCACCGGAGCCGTGTTTGTTCTTCCAGCCGAGGCCCTGCTGCTCGAGGCCGGCGGCTTCGGGCTCCACGCCCATGTTGTCGGCGGGGGCGGCGCCGTGGGTCTTGCCGAAGGAGTGGCCACCGGCGATCAGCGCAACCGTCTCCTCGTCGTTCATGGCCATGCGGCCGAAGGTGTCGCGGATGAGGTGGGCGGCGGCGACGGGATCCGGGTTGCCGTCTGGGCCCTCGGGGTTGACGTAAATCAAACCCATGTGGGCAGCTGCCAGCGGCGACTCGAGCTCTCCCTCCTTGGCCTCCTCCTTGGCCTTTGGGTTGGAGTCGAGGGCGCCGGGCTTGGCGTAGCGGACATCGTTGCCCAGCCACTCCGTCTCGCCACCCCAGTAGGTGGCCTCATCGGCCTCCCAGGTGTCGGGACGGCCGCCGGCGAAGCCAAAGGTCTTGAAGCCCATGGACTCGAGCGCCACGTTGCCGGTCAGGATCATCAGGTCGGCCCAGGAGATCTTGTTGCCGTACTTTTGCTTGATGGGCCACAGCAGACGGCGGGCCTTGTCGAGGCTGACGTTGTCGGGCCAGCTGTTGAGGGGTGCAAATCGCTGCTGGCCCTATTCAAGAAAGTCAGCATAGAAACGGGACAAATTGGAGATGGATCAGTCGACTGCTTACCTGTCCGCCTCCGCCGCGGCCGTCAAAGGTCCGGTAGGTGCCGGCGCTGTGCCAGGCCATGCGGATGAACAGGCCGCCGTAGTGGCCAAAGTCGGCAGGCCACCAGTCCTGCGAGTCGGTCATCAGGGCATTGAGGTCCTTCTTCAGGGCGTCGTAGTCGAGCGTCTTGAAGGCGGCGGCGTAGTCAAAGTCGCCGCCGAGCGGGTTGGTGACGGGCGTGTGCTGGCGGAGGATGCCCAGCTTGAGGGAATCGGGCCACCAGTCGCGGTTCTTGGTGCCGCCGCCGGCGACGTTGGAGAGGCGCTGAGCGGGACACTTGCTCTCGGCCATTTTGGAGTATGTGATGGGTGTTCTTTTTGGTTGGTTTTTTGGTAGGGTTGTGGCTCTTGTGTGAGTCTTGAAGTGGGTGGACTGTTGAGTCTTGACAGAGTCTCGACTTGACAGAAGATGCAAGCGGGAGGAGGAGGTTCGGAGACTCGGAGAGTCTAGAAGAAGGCGTGCCCCGGCTGTATAAAAGACCCCGCATTGAATGACCAATCCTCCAATCCTTGTTGGATAAAATTGATCCTCGGCCGTGGCGTCTCTCGGTACTGTGCTACGGAGTAGGCCTGCGTACCGCGTATCATGGAAATATCCAGTCCAATCATGACGCGTGCAAGTTGGCACAAACGCCCTTAGCTGCTCAAACCAGCCAATCAGAGGTAAAACCGTCATGGTCACATTGCATTCGCTCTTCTTGCGTGGCCTGAGAACCACGCGTGCCCACTGCAAGTGCCGTGCCTTCCTTGCGTGCGCTCCGAGTTCCCAATCGTCTCGGACTCTCTCGCTCTTTCCCCGGCGGACGCAATGGAGCGGGGTAAAGAGGGGCCGGCGGGGGCGCAGTGGGGCTAACCTCATCCCGAAACAGGAAAGAAAACTGCATCGATGACAAGTGCAAAGCGCGGCGTTGGTCAGCATGAACTAGACTAGTCATGCAAAGGCAAACCGACAAAACGGGGCAATATCTGCGAGGCATTACCCCGCTATCAATTGCCACCCATCCACCACGAGAAATTGTTAGCACATCTTCCATGGACTGTGTAACCAACCGCATCACCGGATGTTAACGTCTGGAATGTTCCAAAGAACCGTTCAACTAACTTCGGTACTAGTCTAATTCAGACTCTACAAAATCTCACCTACTGGATATTTTAGAGGGTAGAGGTTGCTTCGTACTCAAAGTCCACTCAGCCTAAGAAGGTGAACAACGATTATATCCAATGTCACCAAGGCCTCTTTTTCAGAGCCCATTTCATTAGCTGCTTAAGCCGGTTGTGAATTGCAAGATACTGATCCTCCTGTTCGCGGAAGAAGCTTTCGGTGACGAAGGTCGCCTGGTCCTTGGTCCTGTTCGCCGAGGCGCTACGCTACCCTAGACCACGGCTCGAGAGAGCTTTGACTGGAGGGAGACCTTCTTGATCGAAGCTTTGGATATGCCTGCCAGGCCCATCTCGCGTTTTTTGTGACAACAAAGAAGCTCAAGTTGACACGTGTGACAATAAACTTCAGAGTAGTGTCAAAGACCCCGGCTAGCTGTGGGGATTAAAAAGTGCCCAACCACAATCGCTGAGAGAAAAGGGGACGACACATCACAACACGCATTGATTTACCAACGGTGTTCATTCACGCAGTGTCACCATTTTCCTTTTCATTTGGGTCTTTTTTATCTTTGCTAGCAGCCTTGCTCATTTGGTCGTTGCGCCCTTGGACAGCGCCGAGGTAGCTGGTGGCGTCGTCGGCCTCATGACTATAATGGCGATAACGCCGGCAAATGTCCAAAACATGGCAGCAGTCTGAGGTGGTCAGCACGTAATGGGGTATGTGCTCGATAGAGGTCATGTTCCCGGACATCAAGAAGAGGTAGCCAGCGATTACCGACGGAAGAGATAACATTGCAGAGCAGCGTGATTGCGAAGCAGACGAGATAAAGTCGATAGTCGCTTGCTTCAAATATGCCGACGCCGGGCTCAGATTCGAAGACATTTACACAGTTGACAAAAGACTGAGCGGTTCCGAAGTTGACAGAGGGTGTGGTGGATATAGTCCCGATTGTATACAACCAGCCACAGACCCAGCTGGCAATATAGCGCCACGACGGCGGAGCCAACGCGAACGACTGGTAGTAGACACCTTGGTATAGTCAGCTCTGCATGATGCATAGATATTCATTCAGGTATGGCAAAGTAAGTCACCCGGGCTTGGGTCACTTGACAAGGGACCTTAAGGGCCAGGTATTACCTCCGGCCGTTGGGTATACACTCGCGATCTCCCCCAGAGACGTGGCAACGCAAAGAGTAATGGCCGACACCATGAACCAACCCCAGATGATGTTGACAGGCCCACCACCCAGGATTGGGTAGTAGAGCATAGTTGCAAGACCGTAGGGGACGGAGGCCAAGACAAAGGACATGAAAGCCACCTGGAGAGTTGAGCGGTTGCGTGCCAGCTGAGGCTTGTAGCCCAGTGAATGAAGGGCATGATCGGCATCGTCAACTGAATGGGTCGTCGCAAGGAAGCTCTCCTGAGGTTTGTTTCCGCTGTCGTAGCCCGAGGTGATCGGGTTGTGGACTCAGGGTCCTTCGAGGTAGTATCTTTGTTGGCCATGAACGGCAGTCGGGATAGAGCGAAAGGGAAGTTGACAGGTCTAGCTTCTATCCTAGCTATGCGAGTGAATTAGAAAGAAAAAAAGAGGTGGGCACATTGAAAGTTGAGCGTGGATGACGGGAGGTGTCTCGGTCATTCCCCGTGTTAAGGTTAGTATGGAAGGTCGATGGTATATTGGGTGGGGATGGGGAGACTAACGGACGACATGACGGTGACCGTATTGAGCTTCGCAGTTAGAATCGCGATTTTACCTGTGCCCCAAGAAAGGCATGAAACAAAATAAACTGTCTCTTTGAAGACTATGAGTAGCAAGGAAGGAGCTTCAAACGTACCTCTACAATTTTGATCCAAAACCCGACGTATTCTCGCTATCCATAGCCACTCGCTGGGATGAATTAGTAGTCGCCCACGAGTATCCCGGGGATGATTGTAGAGACTTGTCCAGCTCGAGTCTGCAGCATCCGGCATCCGGCGTCTGATGTCTCCGTTTCGAAGGCTCTGCGGACTCTGCGGGTCCCACCGTCTCTGTGCGTCTAACGGACTTTACGGGGTCGACGGACTCCAAGGGTTCCGGCTCCGCGGCCCCGCAAGTTCCGTGTCCGTCGTCTCGTCAGCCGCGAAGTCCCGTTTTCGCCGCGGCCTCGAGGCCGATGCAGGACTCCGCACGTTCCGTTCCGTCGGCCGATTTTCTCGATGCTTTGAACGCAATAAGTCGGCTTTTCTACACATAAACCCCTGTATCCTCTACAATGACCTTCTTTGTCACCCATAACAACGCGTTGCGACGTCTCGTCGTCCCACCATGGCCAACGATGATTACTGCCCCGAGGCAGACACTCCAAAGAACATGTCCAACTCGGAACAGAAGAATTATCCTTTCTCCTCCAATGGACGAGCTGTCAGTCTCTAGTCCCGAATCTAAGATGTTCTGACCGTAGCTTACCTTGCATCCCCAAAGTGTGAGGCCTGTCGTACCCGCAAGGTTCGCCCCTCGATCCTGTCCTTGGACTTGTCGTTACCTTCCCGAAAAGGGTCTCCTCATACAAGACCCATCTTACTAGAGCAACTCAATTAAGCAAGGGATGAAGCTTATCAAGAAATACAGATTCGTTGTAATAGAATCACTCCCTGTTCGCACTGCGTCCAAGCCAAGATTCCGTGCATCCGAGCCAAGCCACCGCCCAGGACGAAACGCACCCGAGTCCTTTTGTCTACGCAATAGTGAGTTTGCTCTGGGATTTTATCTCCCAATGAATCGATTGATCCTATTCTCCGTTTTGAAAGTCTCTTAAAAGCTCATCTCTGTATTTACCTTGCCGCCAAGTGAACGGAAGATAGATCTCCTTGATCGCCGGCTTGACGAAGTTACTCAGCTTCTCCGAAACCTCAACACAGGCTTGCTTGATGCGGGTGCTCAATCAGTCCGGAAAACGGCGAGTGAAGAGAATGCAGCTGAGCCCCTCGTGCCAGCATCCTCTCGGCCCTTCGGTCGTGTCATTGAGTCAGCTTCGGACGACCCCGGTCAATGATGGGGAGTCCTCCTGGCCGCGCACTCTGTATTCGCCAACGAGTTCCTTCAGACAGCTGTTCGTACCGGTTCCGTACAAGATTCGAGCCTCGAGATGCGCGATATATTTGACTCCCTTCATCACGTCGTTGATTCCCTGAAGCGACAGACCATCGCCACGACCATGTCTTATCCGAATGCTAAAAAGGCCACATACATCTCTCTCAGAGACTGCGAATTAACTCCTATCCAGAAATCTGTCATTATCATGCGCGCCGCCAAGAGTGAGTCCGACTTCACCTGGTTGCCACATCTTCAAGCAACCATATCGTAACCATGCTTGGCTTGAGATCCCCGTAGCTGATGATTACTAGCCGAACTTTCAAGCGACCCCTCGAATATGATACCGTGGATCCAAGACTTTCCATTCATGACACTCTTCTGATCTTGATCTTAAAATTTGCTTTTCCGAAGACTTTTCCGAAGCCGACTTTATTGTGGTCAATGTAGGCCTTCTATCTCTTGCAAGAGCATGCGCGTCGCGTGTCCGACGAGGTAGAGGAGACTTTGTCCTCGGTTCAGCTATGTCGTAGGAACCTTGAGACGGCACTGGCAAACCTGCTATTACATTTGCCCGCTACTACGAGTATGGGTTTTGCCCTTTTTTTTTGGGCGTGCGTCTATACCTCCATTCCAGCGCGATGAGCATGAGAGCTAAAAAGTTACCCTAGGCCTTTTACGCAGTTGAAACCTCGAAGCCTTCGTTGTCCTGGACCTTGGTGTCCAAGGCGTCCGAGCTATTTCAGACACTAGGGCTGCACCGAATTTCATCGATGAAAGACGACGTCCCTGGCGTCGTACGGCATAAAGCGATTCTGTTCTGGTGTGTACTTCATTGATAAGAGCCTGTCACTTCGTCTAGGACGGGCCTCGACGATTTCAGGCCGGAATGTCACTGTACCTGTCCCAACTGCAGAGGACTTCACACCAAGTCCTTGGTTCCATTAGTTCCCGTCTGGATCATGACCGCTCGATGCTAGGGCAACATCTATAGATGCTATACTCACCTGGCTCCCTTGAACAGCCGACCCATGTGCGGAAGCCTCGAGTGACAGCTCTAGCAAACGATCTTAATGAGATTAGGAAGAAGGCTGCTGAAATCCAGGCAAGTCTCCCACCACGGCGGTGACACGAAATTCAGCTTGGAAAGCATGCACTGACACTGGGTCGATAGTTAGGATTGATGGCAAAGACCAGCAACAAGGTTAAAGGCGGGCTGGCAGACATTGTAATTGTCTCAGACGACGTGCTTCGTCTCTCACTCTTTATTTGCCCCCTTCATTCCTTTCATAGTCCTGTTTTGTCAAGTCATCGAGACCCAAAACGAGATGGATCTTGATCTCCTCAATAGCTCCATCCAATCGATGGAGTTTGCCCCGCCAGTCTCGGACGCGGTAGTCAATATGCTCCGTCTACCTAGATTAGGCCTCTTTACTATTGCCTAACTTATGAGGTTGGGATCGAATGAAGCGCGAACAATGCTTTAATCAAGTAGAATACGTCATTATGAAATCATGACAGCAAGAATGCCAAATCTTCAATGCTCCACAGACCTCCTCGTGTAACTTGCTAGAGATAAAACCGTAAATAAGTTAATCTGAATGAACGGTGTGATGTAAGTGGCGGCTTATGTAAAGTCCAGATGACGTCCCACTAAGGGTTTCGTTGACGTCAATGGATATAAGAACAGCCCTAAAGCGAATGCATTCGCAACGCCAATTACCGTTGTAAAATTTCCGAGCATTTCAAGATAGGACCCTGGAATTCTTCATCTACAATGGGGATTCATTATCCTTATCACAACGCCGTGATTCCGATTTCACTCGCGACCTGCAGTATCGGATCCAAGTATGGGGCCACATTGCCGGAGAAGCTGGAGGCCATCCACAACGCGGGATTCGACGCTGTTGAATTGACCCTCACCGATATCTTGGCCTATGGAAGGATGTTGAACGTCCAGAAACTAGGACCGGATAATTACGACGCCATGGTCGAGGTCGCAAAGGCAGTCAAAACTGCTGCCCAGGAATGTAACGTTGAGATTCTCATGTTAAAGCCATTTGATTACTCGGAGGGATGGAAGTCAGGACAGAACGACTTTACAACAGAAACTCTACTCAAACACGTACGAGGATGGTTAAGAGTGATGGAAGCCCTTGGGACAGACATGCTACAGGTAGGCGACTCGTCTGTCAAATAGTAGTGGCATCACAACTAATATGAATGCAAGATTGGGCCATCAAATGCTGAAGAGTGTTCACGGTCGATCGATCATATCGCCGAAGACGTAGCGAAGCTCGCAGACATTTGTGCTGAGAAGTGTTTCCGAATCGCATACGAGAACAGGTGCTGGGCGCCAGAAGCCAGGACCTGGAAGAAGGCCTGGGAGATCGTGAAGAAAGCGGATCGACACAACCTCGGCCTGTGTTTGAATACTTTCCAAATCGCGGCTGGAGAGTTTGGAGACCCGACGACCAAAACGGGATTGATCGAGGACATCACCAGAGCCGAGCTAGAGTCTTGCTGGAGAGCGAGCCTCAAAGAACTGGCACGAACCGTCTATCCAGAGAAGATTTTCCTCCTTCAGATATCAGACGCCTACAAGGTGGACCCGCCCATGCCAGAGTCTAGGGATATCCAGGGAGAGGGACCAATGTCAAAATGGAGCAACGGCTACCGAGCGTTACCTTTTGACGGAGGTTATTTGCCCGTGCACGACGTTTTAAGAGCTGTTCTAAATACAAGGTTCAGAGGCTGGTTGTCGATTGAAGTCTACGATTCAAACGAAGGGCCGGAGCACACTGACGCGGAGGCATTTGCAAAATTAGCCGAAAAGACTTTGCAAAACATGCTGTTGTTTAGTTGATGAGAATCCTCCGACGAAATAGACAACCCTCATGTCTTTCATATGATCGTATTTCCACCTTAGGCATTCAGCCCTTCCGTGGAAAAGGAACATATATCGGCGCCGCCCACCCGGACGTCCCAGGCCCTCACCATCGAGGTTGGTGCAGATAACGTGCAGCTACTTCACTACCGGCGCTGTGTTGCACTTTCTTGTCCTCCAAGTTTAGCCCTAGGGTAAGTAGGAACTATGTAGAAAAGCAATCGTATTTAACGCGGTAGTATATGTGTTTGAATGACCGTCCACCGTGAATGGAGAAAAATATGGAAATGACGAGACGCTTCCGTGAGGGGATAGAAAACAATATGATAAGACTGTGAGACAGACCCTTTTGTTGCTTCTATCTCAACCGCATATCTGCCAATAGTGTTTCGGAGCTCCTCGTTCCGGCGGCTCCAACGCCTTAGGAGTCCCACGCTCCTTCGACTCCTGTGCAAAAGTAACAGCAATTTTGTTCACCTTGAAACTAAGCGATCATTTTTCAGCTGCCTCCTATCTCTTTTGCATTTGCTTTTCTTCGGCAAGTTATATTTATTATCGTGATGGCCGACATCAAGCCACCGTCACCGTCGTTATCTGTGTAGATACTTGAATACTCTAAAAATAGGGCTTCTTATCAAGGCCCCGATCCCTGTTTTGACTTAGCACGAACATAATGCCAGGGTATCAGCTTGGTTGCATGCTGATAGATAGCCCCTGCTTCAGCTGCGCGATTGTCATGGTCTCGACAGAGGAATGGACGGGAATTTGCGCTGGATTCTTTTTTGAACGACTTTCTGTCGCCAATGCCAGCAAGACTAGAGCTCCCATTTGCGCGAATGCCCCAGATATCACTGATGAGTGTTGCGTGGGTTCTTTTTATTGAACCTCGGTGTTTCAGGAAATTGCTATAACGACACAAGGGGCAGTGTTCTTTGGCACTGAGGATCACCTGCGTCGATCAATCAACACCGAGGGCCTCGTCATCTTTAAAAGGAAGATATCGCGGAAGCTTTGCAAGCGAGTCGTGACTGCGAGCATTGAGGCGTTGCCAGAGGGACAGGACTAGCCGTTTTCAATGGACTCGTGTATCGCCTCGTGAAATCAACGAATGAATCTGTTTTCTGTTATCCTAGGTTTCCAGCTAAGACTATACGGCGCTAGCTGGAACATTCCCAGAGCATGGTTCCGCGGGGGCCGGAAGCATTGACTACGCTGGGAGAGACTAGCTGGGCAAACCTTCAGGCTCTATCGCCCAGCTACCCTGGTTTCAGCCAGGCTTCGCGACCGGGTTTTGGGTAACCCAGTCAATCTGAGGCGTCGTCCTTGGTCTGAGAGCCGATAAACGTATCCCAGCCGAGAGATTGCTTACCGCTAGAGCCAGCACAACACGAGCGCTCCCGTGACCCTTTTCCCCCGCCCCAGGTCAATAAAGCAAGGAGATTGACAGCTCGGTCCGTGTTGACCATCTAGGCAATCCTTTTGTCATCATCATCATCGTTCGTTCTCTGACCCGACGGATCTCCGAATTCGTCTAGGGCTGTTGCAGAGGCGACCACATGGGCTTGCAGGGTCAACCATGGCCGGGCTCAAAACTAACATCTTTGTCTCGACAGGTATTACCTGGGTGGCAGCGTTTGTAGCTCTGATTATGCGCGTGATCGCTAGACGTATAATGAAGATAAAATGGGGTCTCGATGATTATTTTTGCGTGTCTGCCTTCGTGAGTCCACCACTTCCAGTGTGCTTTTCTTGCGACGAGTTACTTATGGGATCCCCAGGTTTTTGCGAGCTGTTATTCGGCAACAATATTGCAATGTAAGCTCCAAGCACCCTGCGACTTCATACTTTCTTTACAAGGACTGATGATTTCTTGTTTAGGGACCATCCATTGGTCGCTTGGTCAATACATGCCTGATTCACTTGACGCTGAGTCTAGAGAAGAAATACTTTACAACTCGAGGTTCCTTGGATTCTTCAACTCGCTCGCCTATGCCTCGTCGATTGCTTCGTCAAAACTAGCCATCTTGTTTCTCTACTGGCGGATCTTCAAGATATCGTCAATCCGGGTCCCTATTCAGGTGCTGATTGTCCTTTCAATAATGTGGATTATTGTGCGGACTTTCATGGTCATCTTTCGCTGCGTCCCGGTCCAGGCATACTGGGATAAAACCATCCCGAATGCGAGGTGTGACATTAAGGATACGCAACTCTTCTTTGGCACGGTGCTCACCCATTTTCTAATGGATATTGCCATCTTGGTCTTGCCGATCATTGAAGTAATGAAGCTGCATCTACGACTTAGCCAGAAGCTTGCCATCATTTCCCTTTTTGTCATCGGTGCCATGTAAGTGTTCCCTCATCTATATTCATGCGTCAAGAAGGCTCACATCCAACGCTTAGTGTTTGTCTTGCATCCGTATTCGCCATAGTCGAGGCACTGCGTTACAATCCAAAGTCCACACAGATGCCGCATGATTACGGCATGTATTGCATATGGGGTTCGGTCGAGATTAATATCGCCATCGTTTCTGGTATAACTTCCTTTCAACGTCTTTTTGTCGACGCTCTTACTTACTAGCTACATGCTACAGCTTGTTTTCCTTTGCTCCAGCCGATATTCGCCCTTATTCTTCCCGCACGATTCCTCGCCTCTGCTGGCAGCAGCCAGCCTATTACCCCGTCGAGTCGTGCGATGAGGTTGACGACGATAAACGTGACAAACAGGGACAAGGAGATGGATGAGGCGAGCTCCACACGTCAACTGGCGGATTCAGAAAACGGATTAAACGACATGCCGGATTTTGATCCGATAACCCTGCACAGTCGAGATGGTATCCGTACGGAAATGTCGCCATCACCAACGTGATGGGAGTCTTCAAAGCATGATGAAAATAAAGTCAAGGTTCAGCTTTTTGCTCGATAGGGCGTGTCAAACGGCCCTACCCTTGTCAACGATTGCCGTGTAGCCGAAAGGCGGAAGGTCGGTGATCTTCCTGCCGCGGCATAGCTTCTCCTACCGTCCTTGCTTATGAATGTCTCATAATACGAGCCTATGATGTAGAACAACCTCCCCAGTTGTCCACCGCTATCCTCGATAATTCTGCGCAAGTGGAGCTATGACTTATCTACGCCTTAACTAGAAGACGGCATGAGTGTCTCACCTGCGGACCGGGTCTTTCAGCTTCTCCATATCTACCTAGCTAATGATGTAGGTCTGGGATTTGGACGAGGGGACGCATGAGCCGCTAGACATGAGGCTAAACCCATAAGTAAAATGTGTTGCCAACACATAACTTAGACTAAGACAATTATACTAGTTCCTGGCTACATCGGCAATTTCCACTCCCGAAGGTCAAAAAAGAAAACTCGAACGGGACTTAGCAAGCAAGGATCGCTACTCATGTCATCCACGTTCAGGCCCTCATCAGCATTTTGCCTTTGTTCTGGCTGCTGAAAGGCGCAAGGATAAGTTACCCAAAGAAAGCGTAGTAATTAATGTGAGATTTTCAGTAACTACTCCTACTATGCAATCTTCTATCCATATATCACGGCCCTTGAGATTCCGCCTTGACATAAGAATATGAGCCATCCAATGTTATGCCAATATCGGCACGTGTACCCCATCGCCTACCTCAGTTGACTGACATACAGCCTCTTCAAAGCCACCTAAACTACTGGATTTTAGAAAACCCCGGGGATCATCCTCCATTTTACGAACTCGCAGTATTCATCCCAGGTTTCCCCGTACTTCTGCCTGCATCTTGCCTCATCGCGGAAACAACGATGCATGACCGTGAAAGCCAGAATGATGCATTCGGTGTATGGGAAGAGATGATCAGTCCCGCAGGTAATGCATGCCGCCAAAGTGTAGAGAAGACTCCCAACATAGTTGGCATGACGCACAATACCCCACCAGCCTGAAGAGTTTTGTTAGATACGAAAGGAGAGAAGATGTGATAGCTTTAATGAGGAGCGGAGATGCGTACCCGAACATAGCAGAATTGTCCGATGAGTCTTTCCATCACCTGTCTGGTACTTTGCTTCGAGGAAACGCGCGTCTTGACCCCAAATTGTGCAATTGCCGGCTGTTCGGCGAGACAAGTTCTTTTGTTCATTTGCGTAGTGATTCAGAGCCCAACCCAAGGCGAACAGGGCGGTGACACTAATAACTACTGGCACAGACAGATGTACTGGGTGGAGGGTTAGATACTGCATCTGCAGGGTCCAGAGATGTGGCATCATGGCGGCGAAGCCGTAAATATTGTAAAAGGAAAAACGTTCATGGGCACCGTCGAGTGTTTCGAAGAATCTAGGAACATTAGCGGGGGCTCAGAATGGATGATGTTTGGCTGATGTGCCATGCAGGAACAAATCTTACAGGTCTTCAACATAAAAGTACTCGAGCACAATGATTCCTCGAAACGCCACTGCAAGAATCATCGAGTTTGTCAAAATGCCGAAGCGTTGATACTGGAAGGCAGCGAACGAGAGGTCACTTTGAAGAGTAAGCATTCAACCATTTATCAATGCATCTGACAAACATACATCAAGGTCCATGCCACAAGTCCTCCAGTCCGGCTGGCATTGAAATGCTTCCAGTCGAACAATGTCCCCGTTCGCGGATGAAGCTCCCCGCCGTTGAAAAGATCATACCAGAAATGACCTATACCATGGTTGTGTCAGCTGAGGCCATATAGTGAGGAGACACGAGCTTCACCTGTCAGTAACGTCTCCGCGTCATTGTCGGGCTTGAGCCTCGCTTTGATGAAGAATACGGCAATGAGAACAAAACAATACACGTTGGCAGTTGCAAGTATATCTCCCCAGTGGTTTGCAATAAGAGCTGGATCGAACACTCGGAAATATGACGCTGTGGCTGCAATTCCGACGGTGCAGGCCCAGGCAAGAAGTCCGTTTAACCTGTACAACAGTTGTCTTCCACCAGGAGTACGCGGGGCTCGGTGGAGAGGGCCAGGGAGGAAGTGATATAGCGCAGCTTGAAAGGCGACCCACAGCAAATAACCTGCGATTGAAAATGTTGTTGGGTAGGGCAACCGAGTCGAGAAAAAGGAGACTGGACCCTCGGATAGCAGAGTCGCTAGGGCAGACCAGAGTGAAGCGTGGAAATGTTGGTAGGCAATCCAGTACAGCAGATCGAACACTGGACTGGTGGTAATCAGCACGAAGCTGATGGTCTCATTGAGGATGACCCCAGTCCAACTTGTGACTCGTGGCTCATACATTGTTTCGGGGCTTGTGTGTGGCTGGCTGGCTATCTTTGGGTCTTGATGACATTGGCTTTCAGGGCATATATACCTTCGTTGTAGATACGGTCGGTCTAATACTCTGCTTCACCGTATGTCGCACACGCCAAGTCAAGCTAGCAGGCAAAGGTTGGGCTTACACGACCTATTTGAAAAGATCGACCCTGCGCCGGCATTAGTGATTGAAGCTCGCATCTCGGTCTCAGCCTTATGTAGCCTACGGGAATTCCCGGAACAAAACTGTTTAGCATAAGGCGTACAAAGTAGACAGGCATGCATATCTACCACTCCTGTCCCAGATAATCACGGCACAGGGTGAGACAGCGACGGCACAGATGAGCTAGTGACGGCACAGATGAGACAGTGATATCACATTGTGAGACAATGACAACATAGAATGAGATAATCACGGGCTGAACCGACACCGCCTCTTGCTCGAGCCTGGACACCACTTGATGGAGGTGGAGGTGGGTGCCACAGTTATGCTCTTTTTTCTGCTTATTCTTTTTGGTTTCAAACCATGCGCTTTCTATTCATTGAACCCCTTTACTTGGCATCTCTTGCTAACTTATAACTTGTGTCCATCTTTGGCTGCCCAGAAGACTCAACATGAACGTGATCTTAAACTATTTAGATGGAGTTGTTCTTGACTCCATCTATGCCTCAACCTGTCAAGCCTTTCGGGCTAAATTCTGTTCAGCCTTCCCACGGGAGTCTCAGTTTCTGTCGCCATTTGAACCTACTTGGCTGGAACACTCTCCTTGTGCCCTTGCAGCCGATTCACAACTATGGGAGAGAACCAGTATAATCCGTCAAAGCATCAGTATCTTCCTTTTTACTTGGCATGCGTTCATTCCTTTCCACGCTCTTTTGAACCAATTTTCTGACCATACCACCTTCAGGCTACTGAGTTCCATCTCACTCGTTCTGTTCGGCACCGTCTGCTATTGGTTGAACTTTGACAAGTTGCTGAAGAACGACCCCAAATTTCACCGGAACCAAATACGATCCGAGATTACACAATCACTCCTGACGCTCTTCTGGCTTAACCTTTGGACGGTGCCAATATTTGTGGCCCAGGTGAATGGCCTCTCCAAGCTTTACAAGTTTGGTGCTGCCAGCTGGTGGTATGAAATCGCACAATACCCATGCTTTGTGTTGTTCAGCGACACATGCATGTACTGGCTGCATCGCGTCTTTCATACGCCTGTTCTGTTTAAGCTCGCTCACAAAAGGCACCACCTGTGAGAAACACTCCATCTTTGCTTGTGGACCATGAATTAACAGAGGAACTCCGGTAGATACGTCATTCCCACACCTTTCTCGGCTTATGCATTCGATCCCCTGGAAGCATGGATCATGAGCCTGCCGATTTATGCGTATAGCTTCATCTGGCCAATGTCAGACTACGGACAGCTGATCGTCTTCTTTTTCACCAACATCTGGACATTTCTATTGCGTATGGGAGCTCCGGTTATACTATCTCCTGACCGATATCGTGACGATGCTGACTCTCCGCTTTCAGACGACGACCGGGTTCAGTTCCACACTGTCCATCACAAAAACATCAATTACAACTTTGGTCAATACCTGACCCTATGGGATATTTTGGGCGGCACTTATCAGGACCCGATTGCGTTTTTTAGAGCCCGGGGAAAGAAATGTCAGAACAACGTCAAGGCAGTCAGTGAAAGTCGTCGTTTCGACGAATGGAAGTAAGACAGGCAAGGAGATGCATGGGAGAAATTGAATGTAACTACCCCCTCCTCATTGCAGATGACCATTCTTGTCGTGTAGTATGACTCTGTATGCCTCACAATTGTATTTCTTTTTTATTCACAAAGCAGTCTGCCAAACTGTCCAGAGCATGATCAAGCTACCGTCGTACACCCCCCCACCTGGCATCTTCTGGCCTCAACATCGTTGCACAAAAGCGCCCGTGTGTCACCACATGAAGTCCAAGTGTGTTTACAGTTGAGGCTTGCTAGTGCATGCGGAATACCAACATGATGAATGAATGGTGACAAGCAATGCTGACCACCCCTAATCTGCTTCGAATCGCCCTGCGACCTAGTCAGGCGTACCATTTTCGAGTGAGGATAAGCCTGAGGAAAGTAAACACTCTCTCATAGTGGCAGATTACGCTGTTGGGCCGCCTTGCATATTGTCTTACGCTCTCGTCCCTATGCGGCTCTGCTGCCTCTGTGGCGCGGGTTACCACTTGTGATGCTGCTGGGGTTTAACCTTGGCGCGTAGCTCCTCAACACCCTTACAGCCCAACCGTCTGATTACTGAAATAGCGTCTTCTACAAACTGAAGATCTGATTGAACTTCCCGGTTGCAATGTCACAGACTTGTGCCTACGTCGAAGGCAAGGCTTCTGTTGCCTGCGACGTTGGCCCAGGCCAGATTCTGCAAGTCCACACAACCAAGGACGAAGACGCGAAATTCCTCGGTCAATCCTCGACCTCCCTAGAGAAGCTCATAAACTCGGTTTCAGACCTGGATAGAACGCACTCATCCACTTGCCGTGTTCGGAAGATCAGCACGAAACTTGAGCCCTTAGTAGGCTTCATCGAGCGATACGCAAAAGCCGTGGATTTTTTCGTCCAGGGCACCGACGGTTCTCTTTTGAGTCCAATTGCCTTGGTCTGGGGGATGTTGCGTGTCGTCTTGGTGGTACGAGATGTGAACAGTCCAAATGCCAGATACCGCTGACATCTCTCCAGTCCGCGTCTTCACTGAGCCGATACTTTCCCAAACTTCTTGACATGTTGGAGAGGCTCAGGGATGTATTTTCCATATACAGATGTTATGAAGAGCTATTCGGCCAAGGACGGTCATTTGGCGCCGCGCTGGCAAGCTTCTATTTGCACTTCCTGGAACTACTCCTGAAAGCCCGAAGAATCTTCCAACGAAGAGGTAATCATGGTTTATTCATGAACTTTCAAGCCTCAGCGCTGACTCCCAAGGTCGTATGTTATTGCTACGAAGTCTATGGTCGTCATTTGAGTCGGACTTTTAGAACAGCTTGGACAAGCTAGCTCGCCTTCTCGCCAACCTCGAACAAGAAACTACGCTTGCTCACAGGAAAGCACTTCACGAGACCTTGAAGAAGCTCGAACAGCAAGGCCAAGACCGAGATGCGTTGGTAAAAGCCTGCGAGGCTCAGAAGAACCGAAGGAAGTTGATGGACTGGCTTTCGCCCGAGGACAGCAGCGGTCATCTTGAGAAAATTGCCCAGCGCCGAACCAACAATACTGAACAATGGATACTTCAGGAGCATTGCTTCAAGGAGTGGGAATCAGCTTCTACGTCGTCCATGATTTGGGTTCACGGCGATCCGGGAAGTGGGAAAACCGTGCTGGCGACTAGTATCATCCAACATCTACAGAGCCGCGGCGATCTTGATGTGGCTGTCGCGTTCTACTTTTGCAACCAAGCGGATAGGCTTCGACAAGACGACGAAGCCATCGTCAGTGGCATGATGGCTCAGATTTGCACGCAATCATCTACTGTTCCACCCTGTCTTGAGCAAGCTTATCAGACGGCACGTGCCTACGGGAGACGTCAGATTGGTGCTTCCGATTCGCCCGTCACTCTGCTCAAAACACTGGTTTCGGAGCTGAAGAGATTCTATCTGGTTATCGACGGTGTTGATGAGCTGGGAGGTGGTTCTAAAATCCTCACAATTCTCGATAACTTGGCGTTGACGACATCGACGGTCCACATCATGGTTCTGAGCCGAGACTTGCCTCACATTAGGAACAAGTTGACGGAGTGTCCCAGCATAGTGCTCGATTCTCTACACACGAAGGAATATATCACGGCCTTTGTCTCTGACACTGCAGCGAGCCTTCCCACAGATGATGCGGCTCTGCGTGGAGCCATAGTTCAACTGGTCTCGGACAAAGCAGACGGCATGTTTCTATGGTCTAAGTTGGTTATGGATTCTCTGTCGCAAGCTGCATCGCCAAGGCACCCGCTCAGCCTTGTCGAGGAAATACCCCAGAGCTTGACGGCAGTTTATGTGGACTGCTTGAATTCCCTCCAGCAACAGGATGTTTACAAGCAGGACCTCGCCTCTGAACTGCTTCGCTGGGTTTGTTGTTCAAAGCGCCCACTCACCTGGGCGGAGTTTCAGTGCGCAGCATGTCACGACGAAGAGCGGTTGGACGACGACCTGCCTGTGCTATTTCAGCTGCTGGTCGTTCAGTTGGGTCATCCTCTTGTGCTTTACGATCCTTCTAAAGATGCGTTCCGCTTGCAAAACCTCTCTGTGCGCGACTTCCTCGTCAATCCTTCCACACGATGCACCATTCCTGCAGCAGCAGGCCGGTTCCTCGTCGAGCCAAAGGCCGCCGCCCATACCCTTGCTTCGGTCTGTCTATCTCATCTTCTGAGGAGCAATGGAGATGGTACGCCTCTTACATCGTACGCAATGTCGTTCTGGTGCGAGCATGTCTTGGAGGCACCGCACAGTGACGAACTGCAAGATCGCGTGGCATGCTTCCTGGCCGAAAGTCCACGGAGGCTTGCGTGGTTGTCTAACAAACTGCTCCTGGACCAGCCTGGATTTCTGTTGCAGAGCGTTGTCAGGCTACACACGAGATTGCAAACCTGGCTTGCCGCAGCGGAAGAGAGAACCAGTCCCGCGCAGCCATCCTTGGCTTCCGACTGGATCGAGGACGTCATTGTTATCTTACACGCTAATCTAGATCAAACCAGCGTGTTACAGGAAAATCTCAGCTACTTTGAGAAGCTCATGTTTGTACGCGATCTTGCTCGGTATCTGAAACATTCGAACCGCATTCATACTGTCATTGCTACATTGGAGGGACATCTTGCCTCATGCCATGGCCCGGATGAAGACGTTGCTAACGCATGGATACTCAATGCGTTGGGGATACTGTATGATCAAGAGAAACAAACTGCACGGTCCATGTCTCTGCATCGTCAGGCTCTCGAGACACAAACTCTTGCCCTCTGTCCGAATCACATCCAGGCCTCTTGGACCGTCAATGAGCTCGGCCGAATGTATAGACACACCGAGGACTTTGCCAACGCTGTCACCAACCATCAACGTGCACTGGCAATATTGCAGACGAGTCTGCCCCAGGATCATCTTGAGGTGGTGTGGACCGAGAACACCCTCGCCCGTGCGATTCGTAAGCAGGGTCGACCAAGGGAGGCACTCCCGCTACACGAGAGGACACACGCTGTTCGGAGCCGTTCACTCGGAGAATCACACCCACATACGCTGTGGGTGCTTGGAGACATGGCCCAGTGCCATATGGACCTCGGCAATCTGGAGCGAGCGGAAGAATGCCATCGGCTGGCGATGACAGGGCGTATCGAGGCGCTGGGTGATGAGCATCCTGATACGCTTTGGTCCATCAACGACTTGGGCGTGGTACTTGCGGAACGTGGGGACACGGCTGGGGCGCTCGCGTTGCAGCAGCAAGCTTTGGAAGCACAAAGCCGAGTATTGGGAACACAGCATGCACATACCGTGTGGACTCGCAACGTACTGGACGAGTTGAAGGGCCGGCATGAAGATCCTCGCGTTGTACATCGTTAGCTAGAGATGTGAGTCTTGAGCTTGTTGCGGCATGCGGCAGTTTTATCATACACACGAGAGAGTCAGAGTTTGGAGAATCTATGTATACTATGAGACCTTGAGTCCGGAGTCGTGACCATGACTACTGAGTCCCCCCAGGATGGAACCACCCAAATTTGTATGTGTCAAAGGCTCTGATTGGTACACCATCGTCGTTCAAATGGTAAACCGGCTCTCTCTTGACATAAACTCCAGATGTTTGACCCAGACGGTGCGGAAAACAATCCAGCACAGAATGCTGAGACCAAGCAGCCCCGAACCTGCAGCTGGACCTATATACCCCGACTTCTCAACCCCGATCCAGGTGGCGACCAGCGGAAGGCCGTTGGCCAAGAACGTAGTCAGAGCTGACACAATGCTGACGAGGCCGGACTTGGTGGCGGAAATCATGTTCCAATTCGTCATCGGCGTCTTGTTGCCGCAGAACCTCATGCAGATGATTCCCAGTCCCAGACAAGTTGTATAGGAGGCGTCGACGGTGTAACTGTAAATGCTGGTCAGAGCAATATAACCATCTTGGCCATTGACGATACCCGGCCAGGCGCAGAAGATGAGAACCACAGAGAAAACGAAATGCAAACCAAGGGCGGCAGCTGGTGTGCGGTGCTTCACCGAGTTTTGTTGCTTCAGCCCAACCCAACCCCGGACTTTGGTGACCATGTCGTAATCTCTTGCGAAAACTGCTGCATAAGGTAAGATTCCTGTTTTCGCGATTTCTTGTTTGACTGAAGCCACAATTAGCTACGTTTCGACAGCGAGATGGGCGAGGGTTCAATGGTAATTATCGCGGGCGGCAGTGAATGTGGTTACCACGATGCTGCCAAGGCTTGAGATCATGAGAAAGCACCTGTATATCTTCCTCGTCCCAAAGGTCAACTGGAAAAATTCGCTGGCAACACTTCAACTTTTGCAGCTATCATCGGAACCCTGGCTGAAGAGTTCGTTGGCTCTGACTGGCACCACCGCCACCTGTAGTAGTTCATTAACTATTAGCCGTGGCCGGTGGAGAAATCCCAGAATACTTCACCGTATTACTTACATATGATACATTGACGAGCATGTATAGGACGCAGATGGTGCTGACAGTTGCTAGAGACGTCCGTTTGAAGCTGCGATGGGGGTCCCGGACTTCACTGAGAACCTATGGATAGGATTGGAGTTAGCCATTGGCCCCAGAGATGATTGTTTTGTACCAGGACAAGCTTCCTCACATAGTTGGCCTGGTTCCAACCTCCGAACGTGAACAGGATCTGTAAATAGGAGCTGGTTGGGTTTTCGTGACGCTTGGTGAAGTCGTTGAATGCCTCGTCAAAGTTCGACGTCCTCGTAGCATTGGATCTGCAATCATTCTCTGGACTGTCTGTCGCTACCACGGTTTTGGTGTGGACGCCAGCGCGAATGGCGACACCGCCAGCAATAATCACAAGTAAAAACAAGACCTTGACTACAGCAAAGACATTGTTGATCTTGACGCCTAAGCCCCGGTATACTCCGTGTATGAGACAAGCCAAACCAACAGCCACTATCGCGATAAAGGCTACGGCCGAAGGATCGGGCTTGTCGATGCCGACTAGATCGAGGAGACTCCGGGCGAAGGCGATGGCATTGGGCGACGAGTTTCCGATTACGACGAAGGGGACTCCGAACAGGAAAGCAGCCAGATACCGCGGCTTCGGAATAAGATACTGTAGCTACACCATTGATCTGTAGTTAGCGAAGTCCAGCGCGGGCAACGTAAGGATTCCAAGGAAGTTTGCACATAGTTAAGTTCACCGCCGTTGCAGGGAATGCAGCCATCTCTCCCGCCTTCGAGTGAATATCGAGGTATAGTCAACCCGTATTCAACACACACCAGCGAGCCGCACAGAGTGGCAGCAGAGCCAATCAGCCAAAACATAAGGCCAAGCCCAATGCTCGGAGCTTCTTTGAGAACATGCGTCGGAGTCTCGAAGATACCGGTTCCTGGAAATACGTCAACCACGCCTTACTATTACCAGGTGTAGGCTGTTTGTCTAAGCGACATACCGATCATTCGATTGGCGATAATGGCAGCCACTGCGTACGGGGCGAGGAGATTCTTGTGCACCGGATCCGGCGAGACCTGCCACCCGGTTTGCGGTTCCATCTTTCGCTCCAGTTCAGCCCGATTCGCGTCGTTGAGCCTGTCGAAGTGCTCGCGAAAGTCGAGATCCAGAGGGTCTGGAACAAAGACCTCTGGCGAAGGTGCAGCATTACTCATCGTGTGATCCGTGGCATGTATGCGTTCTGCAAAGAAAGAATTGTGATGTTGTGATCTTCAGCAAGCAAGCAGGCTGGGCTGCAGGGGAAAAGGGGGCTGCAAACATCAACGGTTGCACACCAAGACGCGTTGTCGGACAAACCTGGAGCCGTGCAATCTACCCTCGTTGCACATCTCGAGACGCTCGACAACCACCTCGACCACCTGTCAGACCTCCTGAGCGGAAGCCCTCGATCACCAGTCGAAAGGCCGGGTCCCGAATCATCTTTCCTCTTCAAAGTCACCGGCTGATCCCAAGACGCCATCCAGAGCTTGGTGGGCGCCCTCAGCGACGACACCAACTTCCTAGATGTGGAGAAGCTGGCGGGGAATGCGAGGCGGGTGGTTTTCGAGGCTCTCAAGCTCAAATACTTGCTCGTATCATGCCCAGCGCCACGGCTTCGGAGGTAAGGCAGCCCATACGTATATCTCAGCCCGACCACT
Organism: Neonectria coccinea; assembly: GCA_019137265.1. NCBI lineage: Eukaryota > Fungi > Ascomycota > Sordariomycetes > Hypocreales > Nectriaceae > Neonectria > Neonectria coccinea. The sequence continues at coordinate 63,269 of WPDF01000258.1, forward strand.
ATCTCGTGGTTCACTTCTGACCTTGCAGAGCTAACACGCAGTCGCATTCACATAGAAACCGCAATCACGGGATGCAGTGCGTGTTTTGTACCAGGACTCAAAGTGACATTCGCGCAGCCTTCTGCAACGATTCGAGAAGCAAGCTCGTTGAAATGTACATCAACTGCAAGCGTCAATCAGTCCCACCAACCGCACGCAACCCATCATCTCAGGAAATAATATTCACCAAGCTTCAAAGCCAGGATTACATCAACGTGGTTCTCAACACCCCACTTCCCTGCTGTCGAAGGTGATGAAGAATCCGTGGGAGTGCTGTGTGAGCGTGTCAATGCTCCTGTCAGTCACCTCGTGATGCGGTAAATGTTGGACCGTGTGAGACACGAGAGATTCAATGGTTGCGATTCATGACCTGCTCTAGAATCCTGTCATATATACGAAAGACCAAGGCCTACCGATCCTACAAAGAGGCAACTCTGGACGACAGAATGGGAGGTTGGCTGGCCAAACACAACTTGACTTTCCAAAAGTTTGTTGTCGAACTTGAAATGGTATGTGCAGTCGCAATTTGGCTTGGAGTATTCCGTATACCTTGATGTAATTCAGCTAATTCGTTCCCTTTGATAAATCTCCAGGAACTCTTCCGTACAGTCGACACCTTTGCATCCGCAGTGCGCCACGGAGGTACAACATTTCTCCGCAATGACGTTGCCAAAGCTGCGGCGTCAAGATTCGCATGGACAATGTGTTTAAGGGAAGACGAGGCTTTGCCAGGAGGACGCTTCCTGTATCGTGGGTTCGTGCCGACAAGCGACCGTGACGGATAGCACTAACTTTCTAAAAGCCGCTTGCTAGAAGGCTCGACATCCGAAGCAACCACCGAGAGCGATGGACAGGGAATAGTTGCGCTCCAAAAGGCTACTGATGGGAAAATCAATGTCAGGTACCCGACGGGGGAATGTATTCTATGATATGCCTCATTGCGTCCAGATACGCGTTATCGCTAACAGAATCATTCCCAGGACCACTTCGGATCTCATCCTTAGGCCAGACTACGCAATCATGGATGCCTCAAGCTCTTCTTCAGTATCTCGGTGTTCGATAACGTGTGGCCCGCCAGGGTACACCAAGCTGTTCAACTTTCAGAGTCGGGACCCAGATCTCTTTCACTTTCAGCGAGCGCTGACAAGCCACCCCGTTCGAATGCATTGGTAAGTCTAACATTGGAAGGCACAAGCCAGATTTTAACACAAAACTAGCGACTATGTCGAGGTGGAACTGAAAAAGTCCAGCTTGGGCGGTTTGGGAAGCCTCGTGGGAGAAAAATACAAGGGTCACGTCCAAATATGGTCCACAGAGGCTCGAGTCGCGGATGTAGAGGACAGGTCCCATCTGAAACATTCTTCACTACGTCCTGCCCAGTTGGTTTTCATCGGCAAGCTCTGTTCCATCACAAATCGCTCCCGCCAACTCCACCCCGCGAAGTACAGCGAAGGCGATACAGTGGCATTTGCCATTATCTGTGAGTAAACCCCCGAGTTCTTTTGTCTCGCGTTGCACTCTTTGACCGCATGGAAGTATAACTGTTATAGTGGACAAGCATGCGGAATTGGTAGACCAGCATGCAGACAAGCGATTCGACACCTGTGTTACTCTGAAAGGCAACGACTACTTGACAGTCAACTTCACCGATGAACCCAGAAATCTCAACCTTCTACTCTTTGGGGCTTACTGCGGTTGTGGCCCGTTCCCCGATGGAGCCAATCCTCTGACGCAAAAGAATTTTGAATACGTCCATGTCAGTTGGCCAATGGCCAATTCTGGTTCGTAGCCTACGAGCCATCTTGCGAAATCTCGTAGTCACTAACGGCATTGCAGAACAAGATCAGTTTCGAAACTTATGCCAAAAGCTGATAACAAAGGCCCACTGAAAAGTGCACGGGAATGCCAAGGTTTTAGCAAAGAAAAAGTCTCTTAAATCCTCAGTGCAGAACCTTAGTCAACTTTCAATGTTTACCCCATGCTTTACCACGAGATTTGATCCATTCCTCCAGCTTGTCGGCCACTATTGTGTATTCAATTTGGCCAGGGCAAAATTTGGCGAGCTTGTAGTGGTCGGACTCGATAGGGGTTGCTGCACATCGCAACAGTGGTTGTGAGGCTGACTCTTTGCTGACCATCAAGACCTTGGGTCCCTCTCGCTTCCACTTACCATCCTCTTGTTTCTGTAGATCCTTATTAGCCACACAGCTCTGAGCTAGCATTTGGATGCCTTGATTTGTTCCTTACGACGGTAGTTGGGCTGACATGCTTCTCATGAAAACATGCCCTCCCAACAGTGCGCTTGCGGCTGCTTCCTAACTTGGTAACGATATCTGCAAAGTCGTCATTCAAGCGCGGAAGCCTTTCCGGGATCTGCGCGTTTGGCTCAATGACAACTTCACGGATGAGCTCTTGGTTCGGGTATCCATGGGACATGTCGTGCAGTACCGAGTTCACAAGGCCATTGTTGGGTACTCCGAAAAACATGAACCCCACAAAGCTCCGCAAAATGTCTTGATCTTGACCGCTCTCAGCCATCTTGGATATGTCGTGAAGCATCTAACGTGCTGGAATTAGCATTCCGCGTAAATGATTGTACCTGATCTATGGTCGTTCGCCAGTGCAGGTTCATGTACTCGCCTGTTTGATCAGGATTCCTCCTAGGCTATGTCCTAAGAAAATGATTGGGCGTCGAGAGGTCTGTCAAAGCACATTTTAGACTCTGACAAGGCCCAACGTGGGAAATGCGTTGACTCACTTGCGTGCAACGGCGAAAAACATGAATGTAATGGTACATGTGATTGGAGGTTTCTCCGATCCTAGACGTATCGTCACTTTCGGGGACCCGACTCTCGTAACCGTACAGGAGGACGCGACAGTTGGGAATGTCTCGTGGCAAGAAATCACGTAGCCAAATCTGTTGCTGTCCTGGTGGACGGAAAGTCCAAATGGGCTTAGAGCCAAGACCTGGGATAGCTATGATACTGCATCCGGATGTGAGAAAACGGTCGACAAGTATCCAGCATCGCAGTAATTACTTACTCAACAACAGCTTTGTTTTCAGGCGCATCATACAATGGCGTGATACCCAGAAAGTCTTCGTCGACCCTTATTCCATCCGGAAGCTGAACGTTGAGCTTCCTCCACTCCTGTAGACTCGGCTCTCGGATGGCGAATGTCGCGCAAGCCTTTTCGGGACCGGTCGGTGCTAGGCTGAGGATGTGTACACTTTCTTCCGAAATGCCACAATCCTCGAGGATAGCCTGCAAATCGGCCTTGCTCTTGTCTCTTGGCACGTCAAGGGCCCTGAACGTGTTCACGAAAGGCGACGGTAGTGGACCCGATGGACGTTGTCCTAGTGAGCGTCGTCCCGATGGCCGTGGATCCGACTCGGTCGAAGTTGCTAGTTGAAGACAGGGGCGTTGCTCAGAGATGATCCAGTTGGCCTGCAGCTAGCAAAGCTCGTTCAAAGTCTGTGGTATCCATGGGACACTTCGGTCAGCCACATAGACCCAAGAAAGGGGGGTTTCTTTCCATCGAGCTCTAGGACTGGGCTCACGGTGGTTATTCACCTACTGCTTGGTCTTCCCCTTTCAAGAAGACAGACGTTGTAACCAAGAAGGAAGTCCCGTCTTTTCCGTCTGAGCTCGCCAGCATAAGTCTTGCAATTGCTTTTGAGTCGCCGGTGAACCTTTGCGCAGTGTCTGTGACAACCTGCTCGCTCAAAGCAGGATGAGCATTTACGATTGTTGCGTACTCGTGCTTGGCTGTAACATGCTCTTCGTCAATGATGGCGTCTACTTGTTCAACAGCCAGGTTCTCGTTCTCGGCAGCAGTGTCCTTCCTCCCACTAAATTATTCCCCCCTTTCAACCGCTAAGTCCTTTCGTTCGATGGTTGTCTCCTCGGGGGTATATTGTGGGTTTCGCCCCAAAGTCCGGATAGGCTTGGTTATCTCCCGAATTCGAGACATGGTCTTGAGGTATGGATCCCAAACGTAGACGTCCAGCTAGTCAGACAGGATTTCGACCGCCTAGAAACAATGAGAGCTAGTAGGTGTATGGTTTTATATTACACGGCGATCGTGAGGGGTTATCTACGTCATGTCTGTTGCATCACGAAGTCAGATGACCGTGCCTTGTAGAACTAATGAAGTGCCTGAACGCTGCGTGGTACATTAATTAACATGTTGCCCCGCCCGGGAACACTGGCTGTCTATTGTTCACCTTCAATATCGCCACTGACAGCATGTGTATAACAGATCATTGTCGGTTTACGTGTAACTGAATAACTGCAATGACGCGTCTCCGTAGTACCGCCTACAGGAGATGAGAGCCGGGCTCCCTTTCAGCAGGATGTCGTGTGACGTTGTTCAATCTTCTGAGCACCACGAACAGCCTAAGTTTTCCTCGTCCGGGGTTAGAGATGCAGAATCCGGATTGTCCCAAGCATAATGGACAGCGTGCTGTAAGGCCACACTGATGGAGTTGGTCTTGATGCGAGCCGTGAAGGAGTCACTTGCGAAGAAAGGTACAAACTAAGTCCTGATGATCAGATTCTAGAAGACGATAAGAAAAAGTAAAAACATTATTTATATACATGATGAATCGGGCTGTTCCTACTCCTACGCAGACTATCACTCCAACTCCCACTCTCATCGCTATTCGCTATTGCTAAACTTGAGATTCTTTTCTCTCTTTGTCAATAAAGGACTCGTTGAGGTGATTCGGTGCCAATCATGTGCATCCATACATGCTTGGCGGGATGCCAATGCACCTGAACGGGTCCTATTAGTAACAACGTCCTCATACTCATCCAGGTAGGAGTCTTCAAATGCGGTTCCACATGATTAGAGAAGTCAAGAACATCAACAATCGCATGATTGGCGCCCTCTCCTCGGTCTAGAAATATTAGGCTTCGTCATTGTTCAAAGCGCATGATTGGATGGGTCAGCTCACGCATTGCCATTGCGTGGAATGCATCTCCCATCAAGACGGCCAGGCCAGTCGAGCGAAGGCCGAGTGGCGGAGGAAAGTCTTGCGGAACAAAATCATTTATGACCTCAGTCTCTGGGATACCCATAGCGAGTCTTCGGAAAGGCTCGGCCCAGGTTTCTGTCAGGGTTTGAATCAATTGATGTTTTTCCGCATTCGAATTGGGTATTTCCATCGGAGCTGACTCGCCGAGGAAACCTTGGCGGTATGGCCAAGACACGCAGGCTGGCTGTGCTTTTACTACCTTTGTTTTGTTTCTTTACTACGTCTGGGCAAATAAGAAGCGCGGGGCTCACAGCAAGCAGATGGAGGATGCGTACATGTCACCGGAGACGTGGTCCACCGTGACGGACAAGGAAAACAAGATGTTTCGATATACATATTAGGCCTGTTCATTCATGGTAATGCGAGGGGAAGTATGAAGCGCAAAACCTTAATATTACATCATGTCACAAAGCACGAGTCAGCCTCAGCTAGTGCCGCTGGATAACGTGTGAAGCCGTGGTCGTGAGAAGAGCTGTCGAAGTCTATCCATGACTAGTCTCCTTTCAGTGCTGGTGATAAGTGGCGTGCCGTTAAATTGTAAAGTTAATGGAGAAGTTGTGACGAATAGCGTAACGCAGAATCAATATCATGACATATGAGTGACGCACGAAAGCTCTGGGCATGCCAAGAAAATATGTATATAAGGCACCAAAATTCCCACCCGAGTCAACACTGCCTTCATCGATATCCACAAATGCAAATTATTCAAACTTCAGTCCTGGCTAAGCAAAAACAACCACCAACTGGACACATCGTGGGGGATTACCGAACACGGACAATACCCCATCACGAAGACTGCACGCAAAATGTGCTTCGGAGTCCCTCGACATCATCACGTCGTGCACAGCGGGCCGATGCTTGCTCCTCGACCTGTGGCAAGGGTAACACACGTCCACCACGGAGGGCGCCTTGCTGGCCCTAGGATGGGCGGACCCCGAGTCGGTATAATGGGCGGACAGCGTCGTATGGGCGGAGGCCGCCGTGCCCCTCACTGTTAAGACGAGTGTTGAACAACATTTGGAGGGAATTTTTCAGGGAGCATAGGGTGGCCAAAGAACTGGGTTGACCTTTGAAACCTTTGATGGTCTTGGTGGCCGGTATAGAGGAGGTTGTCTGAGGCGAGATTAGGGTGTCGATGAAGTCTGCGAAAACGTCCATTGCGATTTCACTTCATCCAGTAGTTAAACTTATGAAATGCGGCTACTTAACTATGTATGTAGACTGTCGTTCCATACAAACCATATCAAGCCAGTCTGGAGTCTCGGATATATCCTCGTACTATGGAACCTTTTCATCAAATCCATTCTAGAAATACATTTCTGATCTTGCTTTCCATCGGACCTATGATCTCCTCAAGGTCCTTTGGAGACGATGCATGGTGAGCAAACTTGAAAGTAGCCTCCCTCGTAGTCATCGGTTGCTAAGCTAAGCACCCAGGAAACTCCCAATGAGGTCTTGGCTTAGTGGTCTACGTCGGGCATGCTTGGTACAGCCTTGGGCAATATGGGTACTGGATGGACCCTCGATCTCCTTCCAAGTTTAGGATTTAAGAGTGTGGATACGTATACCGTTATGCATTTTCGGATACGCCAATACTCGAGTTATAAAGTTTGTCTCTCGTGTCCTACTCAACTCATACGTGAAGTTTAGGAGTAGTGAGAATGGACATGGAAGCAGCCCTGAAGACAAACTAATAACAACGCGGAAGAAGTAAACCGCTGCTTGAAACTGCTCTTAAAGTAGCATCACTTTCACTCTGAAAGACTGAGCTGAACACCTCCTGATTTCATTAATGGGCGGTATCTTATTTGAGGCATCCATGTCTTAAACTACGGACGCACTGCAGACATTGGGGCAATGAAAGATGAGCTGTCTGCAATAATATTGACGGTGCATTGCTGTGCGGCAAATCTTTACTGCTTCCGGGGTATTTAGTCACAATTGACCTTATTAGCCGGCCTTACTTAAGTAGATAGACGACGTCTTTCTATTTGTGTTCGCAAGGCAGCCACCCACAAGAGGAGGACAGTAATGTATATTCTAGGAGCCCATGTCTCAAGAGCTGATATTCATGATAAACATATTTGGTCATTTTATAATTATCAATGGAACTTTGGATCCGCGACTCGCACTCATTGATCTGTTTGAAGTCCTGGGGGGTCCTAAAATCGGCAAACGGTATGGACCGATCTCCACACTGACCCGAGTACAGAATATCTGCAACAAGGTAAATTTGTCAGAACTTGATTTGGGAACCTTATTGAACACGCGGAGTCTACCCCACCCGTCTACGTTATTTGCGGGATGGAAATTATCGCGTCTCCATGGATAGCTGGAGTAATGATTCAACGAGTGCTCCTAGAAGTAGGGATGCGTCGTAGTTCTCCTTAGTTGTTAATAATTTTGCCCAGAGAGTCATTTAGATGTCCTAGCTAACATATGGAATGACAATGACACGGACCCTGCGAGCAAGACACCGGCAGAGGAGAACCTGGCCACGGAAATCACTGGGCCATGCGTGAGTTCAAGAGTCAAATGTGACAGAATCATCTCGGCCCTTGATCTCATGTAGCATTTGGTGATCGGCCCAATCGCTAGCTGCTTCTTCAGCTCTAAACAGGGACGCATACCTGCGGACAAGAACCGGATGCAATCACACTTCGAGAACGAAGCCGTCGTGTGGAAATCGGTAGCGTCGCAAGCTAGAAAAGTCCCAACCAAAAGCTCCATGACGCTTCCAAAGATTCCAAACGATATCAGCAGCCGTTGTGGAGTCGGTGCGGCAAGGAGGCCTAATTTGGCCGGTCCCTTTGTCAGTCGGGTGCTAACCGCCAACATCAACATCTCGTGATGTGGAGACCCGCGGCCCAAACATGGCGTTTGATTGGCCAGGATGCCTATACGACAGCAAAAAGTTCCTGGGACTGGTGCTTGTGGGGGACCAAGCCGGAAAACCCGGCCTTGCTGGTCCCTTATCTGCACCGATCGCTCGGGGGACGTCGGCGGATGTGGCCATTGCGGAGCGGAGCGGGCGACACGATTGGGTCGAGCCGTCACTCAGTTGCGCTGTTTGACCGCGATCCTTCATGTGTCGCTCTGTTGCAGACGTTGTTTGCCATGATTGTACCGATACACTCATTGGTTACCTTCCTCTCCCGTCCAACACGCTGATCGCAACCTATCACCGGGCCCCTTTCTGTGCTCCGATGCCTCCAAGGTGGTGTGTTCGACGGCCACGATGCTCGTTACACGATGGTGTTAGCGTAAGGTACTTTTTGCTTTTGAACTTTTGTTTCTGGCGTTCCGCGATAGCTATGATGTCGAGACCATGCGAAGCCGTGCCGTATAGCCATTAATGGGGTTGTCGCTATCTCTGACGATAGATGTCCCGAGCAGACGAATGCTTCGTACGTGCAGTTCAGCTTCCCACGATACGCCAATCAAAGCCCTGCCATTATGACCGACCCGTCTACTGATCCACCTTCCCAAGAGAGGCACGAGCTCCCGGGCCAGCAGCATTGGTTACAGCAGTATGTATGCAGTGACAGGATAGCAAGAATAGCACATATAGAGGCCATGGAGCCGCGTCTTTCGTAGACTACTCCTTGGACTACTCATGCCTGCGTCATTCCTGATTCCGATCATATTCGAGAAGCAACAAGAGACAAAGGGAAATCATGGGTCTCAAGTGGCGCAAAGATGCCACGCAGCACTCGCCCGAGAACGACGTTGTTGTGACGGGCGTTGAGATTGGCGGGGAGACTGTCAACCCGGATGCTGACCTCAAGAAGTTCAAGCAACTCCACAAATGGGATCCCTTCTTGGACGTCGAGAAGCTCGACGATGTTGACAGGGTGTTGGAGACGGGCGATGTGGAGAAGGAAGCCGCCGTTCAGGAGACTCTCCTTGTTGAAGACTCGCCCTATCCTGAAGTTCGCGCATCGGTAGGTTCCTGTCAACGTCCGCCGAGATATCCATCATGTCTAATCAAGTCACTTGTTAGGTCCCTCCCACCGACGACCCGGACATGCCCATCAACACGATCCGTGCCTGGACTATTGGCGCACTCATGTGCACCATCGTCGCGAGTTGCAACATCCTTCTCGGCTTGCGTTACTCGCCCATTACCATCACATCCACGGTCGTTCAGTTGATCTCTTACCCGTATGTTCCATCTTCGATAGGCATATGCCTTACATACTCGGCTAACCCTGCGAATCAAGTCTGGGTGTAGGGTGGTACAAATGGGTGCCCGATTACCGGTTCAAGTTCTTCGGTAACCAAGTATCACTTAACCCTGGCCCCTTCAACATCAAAGAGCACACAATCATCACCATGATGACTGCGGCTGGATCGGCTGCCAGCTATGCTATCGACATCCTATTGGCACAGGAGCTGTTCTACGAGCAGTACTTCAAGTGAGCACCCCAGTTAACAGCCCATCCACTGATGCCCGTTGCTGATGATCAACTTCTTCTTAGCTGGGGCTTCCAAATCATCCTCATCCTGTCTACACAAGCCATGGGCTTCGGTGTTGCCGGAATCTTGCGTCGCTTTCTGATCTGGCCCGCGGCCATGGTCTGGCCTGCGACTCTGGTTACGACCACCGTCATGTTCTCGCTTCACGATCACTCTCCCTCAGACCCGTCGACTACGAATGGCTGGAAGATTGGTCGTTACATGTTCTTCCTCGTCGTTGCCTTGGCAACTTTTGTCTACGAGTGGTTTCCCACCGTCATTGCCCAGTTCCTCAGCGTCTTCACCTTCATTTCCTGGATCGCGCCCAAGAATGTTCTCGTCAACCAGATCTTCGGAGGTCAAACTGGCCTGGGCATTGTGCCCATTTCTTTCGACTGGAGCACCATCAGCAGCTTCCTGCTCAGTCCTCTGCCGACCCCGGCATTTGCTATCTTGAACGTGGCTGCTGGTATCATCATCATGGTCATTGGGTGTGCCGGTCTCGCCTGGGGAGGCCCGGAATACTACCGTTATCTTCCAATCAGGTATGGTTCCTTAACCAGGTGGTCTTTTGAGTAACCTTAACACATGTTCAACAGCGCCAATGCCAATTTCGATCACTTCGGCAGCAGATACAATACCAGCCTTATCCTGACGTCCGACTTCACCTTCAACGAGACTGCGTACAAGGAATACTCCCCGCTCCTGCTCGGTCCGGCCTTTTCTCTCTCCTATGGAATGGGCTTTGCCGGCCTGATCTCCACCCTTGTGCACGTCGCACTGTTCTACGGCAAGGACATAGTCAGTCGTACGCGTGATGCGGCTAATGAAGAGGCCGATGTGCATCTCAAGCTCATGCGCCGCTACAAGGAGGCTCCTGAGTGGTGGTTTTTTATCATCTTCGCCGTTAGCTGTGCCTTTGGCATGATTGCCTCGCAGGTCTGGAATACCCATCTGACATGGTGGGCATATATCATCTGCATCTTGATCGGAGTCTTCTTCATCCTCCCTGTTGGTAAGCAAGATACTCTGAGTCTATTTCCCTACACATCTAATCTAGCTGTAGGAATTATTCAGGCCATCACCAATCAGCAGACGGGTCTCAACATTGTGACTGAAATGATTGTCGGCTACATGTATGTTCCTTCGTCGCCTGCCCACTCCTACGAAAGGTTTCACTGGGGGACTAACAATATCTAGGACGCCTGGCCGCCCCATTGCCATGATGCTGTTCAAGAGCTGGGGCTATATGCTATGCTACAATGGCCTTCAGTACGTGTCGGACATGAAAGTCGGTCACTATATGAAGATTCCACCGCGCACCATGTTCGCCGCCCAGGCGTTTGCGGTCATCTGGTTGTCCATTGTACAGATCTGTACATACAACTTCCTGCGAGGTAACATCGACGGGATTTGTACGCCCGACCAGGCCCAAGGCCTCACTTGCCCCATGGCTCGCACATTCTTCAACGCCAGTGTTATCTGGGGTGTCATCGGCCCACGCAGAATGTTTGGCGCAGGAGCACTGTAAGTTCTGTCCTGACCTTTCTCGAACTTGACTGACCACCTGTAGTTACTCATGGGTGAACTACTTCTGGTTGATCGGTGCCGCCCTCCCTGTTATCCAATACTTCTTGGCTCGCAAGTACCCTCGTAGCTTTTTGCGCTATGTTTTCTTTCCAGCCATCTTTGGTGCCGCTGGCATGATCCCGCCAGCAACCACATGGTGGCTTGGCCAGTGGGTTATTGTTGGCCTCATCTTCAACTGGTGGATCAAGCATAGATATTATGGGTGGTGGAGTAAGTCCCTTCTCTTTTCAACCATCGGAGGTATTGGGGAGCCTGTGCTAACTCCATCAAGTGCGATACAACTACCTCCTCTCTGGTGCTCTCGATATCGGCACCGCTCTTTGCATCGTCATCTCCGGTATTGCTCTTGGTCTGTCCAATACCGAGTTCCCTACCTGGTGGGGCAACACTGTCATGGACAACAATCTTGACGCTGAGGGGGCTGTCACTAAAGTTCTTCCAAATGACGGATCCTTCTTTGGGCCTACAACGTGGTGAAGTCTACTAGTTAATTCCCTGTTTTGTGCTTGAAACTCTGCATTGCTTTACTCTCATACGTCACCATTTGCGTCTCTGAGCAAGGCACAGATAATCCTTAGCTACGTGGTCAGAATCTACCAGGCATTAAGGCTCCGCCAATTCAATATATATTCGTGTCATCTCTTTCTATTGGTGGTTGACGTGATAAATCCCCCTGTTGATCCCAGTAGTGCGGAACATCCTAAACGTCAGCTTAAGTGGCGTGATCTAGCCTAGATGAGGAGATGCATTGCTCGTTAGCTAGGCTATCTGTAGCACACCTCTGTTTGTCGACTATGTCCAACTGTGGAATCTTTCTCCTGATTTCCATCTTTTAATTTTATGAACCTTTGTCTATGTAGCATGCTTGTAAGAGCGGAGGTAATGAAAGAAATGTCCAGACGTCAATAATCGCAAGTTTCCCCTCCATACCCGAATTGATAGTGGTAGATCGGTATAATTGCTAGTCATTGTATTAGACACAAACCACACCCTATGGGGTTGCACGGTCGAGGTTAACCAATGAAACCGTTGGCACATCCAATTTTGCAAAACATCAATCATGCAAAAATGGGTTCCAAATGTGGTCAGGATATCCAATCACATTGAAAACAGCCCTGGACATCACGGACGGATGAAACAGGTCCTAATTAATCTCAGTAATAACTGCTTATAGTCCGCTCCGATGGCCTCGATACTATCAATGCCGGGTTCCGAGTTAACTACCTTTAACGTAGAGTAGTAGAACGCTTGCCATGTGAAGTTGCTGTGTGGTCATCGTGATTGGCCATCCTATGGTGACATCGTCGCCCTGGCGCATTTCCCTTCTCGGTAGGTGCCTAGTTAGGGCCAAGGTGTAGCGTCGACAGGGGTCATGGCCACTATGATGTTTCCATAGACTGCCGTGTTGCCGGAATGTTCGAATTCGAAACGACAAAAGGGCCAACACGGGGACGTCTTGGGCCAAGCAAATCCCAAAGAGAAGAAGGAGGTATGAAGATATGAGCTGATATTTGGCGCTGGATGTTTTGAGTAAGTGAGAGTTGATGGCCAAACAGCTTGAAAGAAGACCATTACGGAAGGTGGTTCGGATCCCAAGTGCCGAGCTGCAGTTTTATTGCTGTGATCATTGAAAGTACGGAGATGCGCGGCCAGAGGTTTTTGATATGAGGACACAACGCTAAGTATTTAAATATCGATACGTTCACTACAAAGTCGAATCAAAAATATCGCCACCACCATCCCCTACTTAACACACCATATTGTTTCGTCTCATCTTGACTCTTCCTTGCACCTCTGACTCCTACCAGCTTCAGAGCCACCACATCATGACCTTGTCTCTCAGTGCTCTTCTGACCGCCGGTCTGGCATTTGCCTCCATCGCAATCGGCGCTCCGACTGCATCAACTAGAGACAAGCACTTCTCTATTGAACAAGTCAAAAACTCCAAGTACAGCAGGAATGGGCCCATTGCACTTGCGAAGGTGTATAACAAATACGGTGTGCGTCTCCCAAAAGAACTCGCTGCCGCCGTGAGCAAGATCAAGAAGGATCATGAACGTCGTGATGAGGGCAATGCCTCTACGTCTCCCATCGACGATGACAGCGAGTGGCTTACTCCTGTGCAAATTGGAAACCCGCCCCAGACTCTTGCACTGGACTTTGACACTGGGTCGTCGGATCTCTGGGTCTTCAGCACTGAAACCGCTTCCAGCGAGGTCAACGGCCAGAGCGAGTACAGCCCTTCCAAGAGCAGCACCTCTAAGAAGTTGGCTGGTGCAACTTGGTCCATCCAGTATGGCGATGGAAGCTCTTCCTCTGGAGATGTCTATACCGACAAAGTTACGGTTGGTGGCCTCACCGTGAGTGCCCAAGCTGTCGAGGCTGCCAAGACGGTTTCCGACTCATTCACGTCAGAGTCAGATCTTGACGGCCTCCTCGGATTAGGCTTCTCCTCGATCAACACTGTTCAGCCAAAGCAGCAGAAGACCTTTTTCGACAATGCCATGGCTCATCTCGACTCCCCAGTCTTCACCGCTGACCTCAAACACGACGCCCCCGGGTTTTACAACTTTGGCTTCATTGATGAATCGGCCTACACTGGCGAAATCTCGTACACCGATGTCGACAGTTCCCAGGGTTGGTGGCAATTCACGTCTTCCGGTTATGCTATAGGCGGGGGTTCGGTCTCCAGCTCACCCATCACCGGCATCGCTGACACAGGCACAACGCTTCTTCTGCTGCCAAGCAAGGTCACCAAGGCCTACTACGCCCAAGTGAAAGGCGCCCGCGTCGATGCGTCAGCCGGTGGTTATGTTTTCTCTTGTACCGCCAAGCTTCCAACCTTCACCTTTGCCGTCGGAGACGCTGAGTTTACTATCCCCGCGGCGTTCCTAAACTATGCCCCCCTCGAGGAGGGCTCTTCTACGTGTTTCGGTGGGCTCCAGAGCAGCGATGATGTTGGTGTTAACATATTCGGCGATATCGCACTCAAGGCTGGGTTCGTGGTGTTTGACGGTGGAAATGTTCGTCTGGGGTGGGCAAAGAAGTCTCTTGCCTAGCCAACTCCGTCTGGCTTCAATGTATCTCTTTTGGCGTCGACTATGCACGTGTCGCTATGGTCCTAAACTTCAATTCTTGGGTAGAATTATACGACAATAAAGTAGACTCAACTTTCCAAATTCTAATAACAAATGCTCACTAGGATGGGCACTGTTAATAATGGCTTGTAGGGAGGCATTGAAGTACGCGTGATCTACGACAAGCGCCTACGAAGTTGGGCGTTCCCGATCTTGCAATTGACCATTCATTCCATCACCCGCGTGCCTTCGCTCCCCATGAATGGCTGATATTGCCCATTTTGAGACAAGATCGGCCAACGCCACGGCCTTGCAGCCAAGCTCCAGCTTTCAAGAGCCGGAAAGGACTACTAAACCAGGCTTAGTTTTTGCCTCAGTTGCATCGTTGTAAGGGTTTAACGCCCTCATGGTGGCAGCTAATACAAACGACACCAGATGTAACGGTGGCATTAGCGCCCATATCCATTGGTGCAGCGCAGTGAGCTCAACATTCGCTACACCAAAATTGGTCATGTAGTGCGAGATAGCATCTGTTAGGCGTCACGGCGAAGAAATGGAACTGATATCCAAGGTGTATACGCAGTTTATAGAAACGTCATGTGTGAAAAACGCCTGGTAAAGTACGTCGTGTACTTAGAATTTCATCAGTCTGCCTTCAACGTTTTCTGTTTCTCAAAACCAACCACGACGACCAAACAACAACAACTCCCTAAGAACTCAGAGCCCATCAACTACCATGTTCCGTCTCTTCTCTTAGAGCGCCCAAGAAGATGTGGCTCGCGCCCTCCCATCATCCTGGTATAGGAAGCCTGCCATGTACGGGCTTGAAAGGCGAGCCATATTGTTCAAACGATGGTTCTTGGGTTACGCACCGTTCTCGGTTCACCAAGACTGGTGACTACGTGCGCTACGAAGAAGCCGGTTTCTTTTTTTTTTTCTCTGCCTGGGTCGGCAAGGGAGCTTGAATGGTTTTCACAATATTTGCCGTCATAGAGCATATCCTGTCGTAACTGAAGACGAAAAAAACGTGAGTATCTTGTCCTGTAAATATCATGGTCAGTGAACGCCTCCCTTAAAGCACCCAGTATCCGCTTATTAATGCGCGTGGCAATGCAGGATGGTCGTATGGCCTCGGTGGTAACCTGGCCAAGGCCTCGTGCTTCGAAACCATGCTATCGTTCGTCAAGGAGAACAACGGGTTGTTCAAAGTTCACGTACATGTAGATGCCAGAGGTTTTGTTTGGGTCAACCTCGAAGCCGCGGACAAACCATCAATCCCTTGGAACGCTGAGTTTGATGGATCCGACACTCAGGCTCGTCTAGGAGAGTTCAACATGGGTGACTTCTAGTTTGACCATGCCTAGGACATGACTAGAGAGTACAACTAGAAAACTTTAGTTGACAACTACAACGAGGTCTGTGCCGTTATACAGTTGACGAACAGGTCAGTCGCTGACTTAGCACAGTGTTATCACTGTAGTGTTGCACATCCTGGAATCGCTGCAACTTCTGACCCGAAAAACTACAACGTCGAGGTTACAGGAGGACAGATTCAACACTACGTCAAGGATAAGCCTGGCCAAGACTCAGGCCCCAATTCAGCGCCGACGTTTTTATTTCCCAATGCGTTTCTCCTCTTATCTAAAACCTAAGGGGAGGAGGAGGGAGATGGTGCTACGCTTTACTCAGATTGCACGAGGTGATGAGACTGGTTCGAGCGACGGAGGGCGATGTCGCTATCTGGTACCGAGAGCAACGTCGACCAACGGGCTTACAGCGCAATTTCCGGCATTGTAACAAATTCGGGTAACCGATTCAACACATCAATCACAGCCCAGCTGTCACTCCGAAATACCGGGATCACGGCGCTTTCTACTCCGAACTCCGCCCTTTCGACCGGATTTAACAAAAATCTGGCCGGGTTGGCCTGTGACCCCATGGGGCTGGCCGGGGTGTGGTTGGCGTTAATCCCGCTTCGGCAGCCTAAGCGCCGTTGCCGAGGGGCCGAACCGGTCCCGAATCGGCCGAGTGTGTGTAGACTAGGCCGGCGGAATTGGCGAAGATAAAAGGGGTGACCCGCGTCGGTGCCGGTGTTGTCCGTCGCCCAGAGCCGTTGATGCAATTGAAAGGAAGGCTGGGAGCTGGTTCAAGGCATGTATGAGTCGATGTTTGCAGTTGTAAATCGTGAAGACTCGCGCCTCTGACAAGCTAACGCCTGGCCAATAAACATAATAAAAGGATCCGTACAGGACAGGTTCCTGTGAGGTGAGAATCCAGAGCCATGGGAACTTGGCTATCCCTTTGACTGCGTTAAGACTACACTTGGGCTAGTGACAGGGGGTCAGACCAATAAAAGTAACGCAAATGAAAGGTACATCTACCCCCACCTATCTTTGGTGGTGATAGAAGTCCCAGCAATTTTCCTTGTTACAAAGAGCTACATTACACTCCTTACATCGCTAATCGCGCTCTAGGTTACTATCTTGTACTCAGCCGCAGTAGGGGGATGTGGGGCGCCAAGCCCAAGTGTAGTCTTAACGCAGTCAAAGGGTTAACTGGAGACGTGAGGTTCTAGGAGATAAGAGACCGGCGTTAGGAAAGATGCATAGATAATACGAGATCTCTATCTAGATCTCTGGTCCCGGCCTCGGCATAACACGAGCGAACCGCCGATGCTGGATCTGACAGGTTTTACAGCCCGTCACCCCACTGTTGCTCCGTGTTTTGTCTAATCCTACGTCCCGTCCAACCAAATTAGGCGACGTCATCGTTGCGCTCTCTGGCTCATTTGCCTTATAAATGTCTTCCCGCCAAGGCTGCAATTAGTTCGGGTAACCGATTCAACACATTAATCACAGCCCGGCTGTCCCTCCGAAATACCTCTACGCCTGAGCCGACCCTCGTCGAAACTACTAAGCGAACGACTCCCGCCGAGTTCCCGGAATGAAACTGGCTGAAAATGCCCGCCCTGATGGCGAGCCAGTACAACGCACCAAAATACCCTATTGGCGAATGGTCGTGGACCACGCTGGAATCACCCCAGCCGTAATCGACTTCGAATACAACGGCTCTGGAACGGAAGATGACCCGTACGTGGTACAATGGATTCCCGATGACCCTCGAAACCCCATGCTGTTCAGCACAACCACCAAATGGTTCATCACCATGGTCGTCGCGTTAGCCACGTTGGCAGTCGCCCTGGTATCATCCGCCTACACTGGCGGCTTAGCTGAAATCATGGTGGAATTCCAGCTCAGCCAAGAGGTAGCTACTCTAGGCGTGTCTCTATTTGTGTTGGGTTTTGCAATCGGACCACTGCTGTGGGCTCCGCTGAGCGAGTTATTCGGGCGCCAACTCCTATTCATCGGAACCTATGCTGCACTGACTGCATTCAACGCCGGATGCGCGGGTGCTCAGAATGGCGCGACATTGATAATCCTCCGCTTCTTGGCTGGCGCCTTTGGCTCATCGCCGCTCACCAACGCTGGCGGCGTCATCGCAGACATGTTCCCGGCGTCGCAACGAGGCCTGGCCATGGCCCTCTTCGCAGCCGCGCCTTTCCTGGGTCCCGTCCTGGGTCCCGTCATCGGCGGGTTCTTGGGCATGACGGAAGGATGGCGCTGGGTCATGGGCTTCCTCGCCATTTTCTCTGGTGTGCTGTGGATTCTTGGAGCCTTGATTCTGCCTGAAACATATGCCCCGGTTCTCCTTCGCAAGCGTGCTGCAAGGTTATCGAAGATGACTGGGAAGCACTACATCAGCGTCGTCGATCACAAGCAGGGTAAACCAACCTTCAGCGTTGCTCTGAAGACTGCGCTGCTGCGGCCTTGGATTCTGCTGTTCAAGGAACCCATTGTGCTGCTTTTGTCCATTTACATGGCTATTATCTACGGAACCCTTTACATGCTCTTTGCTGCTTTCCCGATTGTTTATCAGCAAAATCGTGGATGGAACCAAGGCGTGGGCGGCCTGTCATTTCTCGGTATCATGGTCGGCATGCTGTTCGCGATTGCCTATACGATCCCATCCAACAAGCGATATATTCGAGTTGAGCAGGAGCATGGCGGATTTGCCCCCCCAGAAACTCGCCTCCCTGCTGCTATGGTTGGATCGATCGCACTTCCTGTTGGCCTCTTTTGGTTCGCATGGACGAATTCTCCCTCTGTCCACTGGATGGTCAGCATCGCGGCTGGTGTTCCTTTTGGGTTCGGCATGGTCCTAGTCTTTTTGGGCATCATGAACTACCTCATCGACTCTTACACCATCTTTGCTGCTTCGGTTCTAGCAGCTAATTCAGTCCTCCGCTCTTGCTTCGGAGCCGCTTTTCCGCTGTTCACAACGCAGATGTACGACAGATTGGGCATTCATTGGGCCTCAACAATTCCCGCATTCCTAGCACTTGCTTGTGTCCCGTTCCCGTTCCTGTTCTACAAGTATGGACCAGCCATTCGGGAACGCTGCAAATTCGCCGCCCAATCGGCGGCCTTTGTCAGGAATCTACAAGAAAGCCAGGATGAATCCACGGACCAGACTGACAAGGAGGAGGGTGCAACCACGGAGCGCGTGGATCACTCAAGTAATGGCGATACTTCCACCGTAGCCGACGAACCCACATTTGCCGCAATACGATCTCGAGCTTCTTCAACCGCCACAGGAGTCTCGGGTCGCCGAAAGTCATATGACGGGAACCCGTACGATATTGACCGAGTCAACACCAGGGAGTCTTTCGCATAATACCTAGATACCACAAGGCGCTGTAAAAAATATAAAAGGAGATGAGGATTGTACTATAGTAGAAAGTATCAGAATAATAATTCCCATAATTTTACACTGTCGCCTCATCCCACACATGGAAGTCGACAACACAAGCTGGTAAACTAGCTTGAGGACGCCGTAGAACGGACTTCCATATTCTCCCTTTAGCAGGGACTCGTACTATTGGCAGTGCTGGCATCACGAGGGATCACTCCAGCCGCGACGGCAGACTTATAACACCATCGCCATTCGTCAATGCCGTTGATCCAGTTGCATTTCCATGCCCAAAACACCCACCCGCCAGCTCGCTCAAACGCTTGAGCCTGTGCAGCCCAATATTTACTGTACCATTCAACCTGATCGGGTCGGTTGTGGATTTCGAACTCGTCGCTAGTCCTCACTGCACTGCTGACGGAGAGGGACCATTCACCAACCAGGAGGTTATCGGCTCCGACGTTGTCGCTGCAGGCTGCGTTGATATAACCACTCTTTGTAGTTGGCACGGTCTTGTCGAAACTGTAATACCTGTGGGCATCGTAGTAGGTGTAATTGGTGCTCGTCAGGTTGGTCCTTGGGTCACCAGAGCCCCATGCTTTTCCCTGTTCATTTCCAAGTTAATTAAACCTTGCACCTATCGGCCACGGAGATCTTGGGACTGACGAACCATGTATTGAATGTGCAAAAGGCCCGATTTAGCAACGCCCAGCTTGCTTTCGGCGTTTCGAATTCGCTGGTATGCTTCCGGGTAAAACGTCTCGATCATGGAAGCTGCCTCCGCCTTCCAAGCACCAGTATGAACAGGCTCGTTCAAAACCTGAAGCATGCCGACAGTAGTGTAGTTGCCATTTGTGTGGATTCGCTTTGTCATCCACTCCAAGAATTTGTACGCTCGCTCGTAATTCTTGGGCGAGTAGAAACCAGGCGTTGACACGCTCTGGATGGAGATTTAGCAAGGGTGCGAGTTAATCGACTTTGGGGTTTACTCACATGACCAGTGAATTGCTCGTTGGTTGTCTGAGACCCCGGGGCGCCGTGGAGGTCAATAATCACGTACAGGCCGGCGTCCTTGCACCAACCAACCAAGCGATCAAGGTACGCAAGACCGCCTCGAGGATAGTACTCGCCTTCCTCGACCAGGGCTTCGCGAATCCAAAAGCCAACTGGTATTCGTACAGTGTTAAGTCCAAGGTTGGCAATCTGCGCAATGTCATTCTGTGTGGTCCAAGACGCCCAGTGCTTCTTGAAAGCAGTGTCCGCTACATCCTGCCCGATGGCCTTGACACACGCCCACTCGTCGTTAGTGTTGCCACACCCCATGGCTTTCCATGCATCTTCAGCCATCCAGCGCTCTATAATGAACTGGGATCCAAGGTTGACGCCGCGAAACTTTTGTGAACCTTGCAGCCATCGGGCAGACACTTTGCTCTCCGGTTCTAGCAGTAGAGTATATTAGGACCCCCAAACGGACTGTCGATGTCGAGACGACATACCTTTAGACTCGGGCATCCAAGCCCTAGCCAAGCCCAAAAATAGGCAGAGTGGTAACATAAGAAACATAGTAGAAAAGGGGATAAGGAGCATTGTGTTTGAAGCCAGGAAGACAAAGACTGTGCAAGCTACGTGAGGAGTAAACATTGAGGGCCATGAGGGTTTAAATGGCTATGGACAGCCCCATCTTCTTGCCAATAGAAATCAATTCACCACCCTGTTCCATGTTTTCGATGAGCTCGCCGACGTGCGTTATAGCCACGGGGGTTCCGATTCTGGTGGCCTGAGATGTCTTTTGGGGGTGGTGGTGACCCTTGCGGGCTGAAATGGTTTAAAACACATGAGGGGTCATTTTCTGGGTCAAGGGAAGAACAGGCTTGGATAATCCTTGCACGCAGGCTCCTTCGCACTCTGATCTCAGACTCTGGCCGAGGCCTGGGTTGTAGTTATAGGGAGTGCGGCTGGATCTCCTGCATACGTTTGCACTACGTGTTCTGCATGGAACTTATGGATGAACTACGAGTTTCCTCTTTGATCAGTTTGATATGTGTTGTCCCTAGTCATGGGCCCAGTGGCATCACCATGCTGTGGATTAACAACTCCACTGCCTCGGGTATTATGTGCGCTGAAGCGAATGGCTTGCGAATGCGTCGCTTGATATGAGGCGTTAGGTTACGTGAATAAGCCCTTCTCGTCCTTAAAAACCATAATGTTTCTGCTTCCTGAAGAGTGAACGAGCAGACACCGTCCCAACTGGCTGTTATTGAGTCATCCCACGTTGGCATTCTGCTTGAGAATCGCAAAGCTTGCTTTCCACAACGAGGTGAAGGGATTGTAGGAAAGGTCACAAAATTTTACTTAATTCAGGTCGTCAAGGTAGACTACCTAAAGGAAAAATGAATGAATGGGTATTGCCGACTTGATTTCCGTATTACCAATCCTGATAATACACCCCGTTCAACCAGATATGCTCCTAATGATACTAACTACACGCAATGTTCATGGGTACTGGATGGATCATATAAAGTTGAGTTCTGTAATCACCAACGAGGACCAGACCCATGACCACCGTGCTGGCCGAATCCGCCGGGACCGCCGGGACCGCCGCCGGGACCGCCGTAGTGGCCGCCTTGGTGACCGAAGCCGCCTTGCTCGCCGTGGTGAGAGGGAGCTCCATGTCCACCATATCCGCCACGAGAAGGCCCGTCTCGTCCACCATATGAAGGAGGTCCGCCGTGTCCTCCACGAGGAGGGTCGCCGTGACGGCGTCGATCGTCGCCAGAGTCAGAGTCGCTGCTGCTGGTAGAGTCGCCTGAAAATGCTCGATCGCGGCCGTCCTTGTGCTGCTTCTTGTTCTTCTTGTGTCTACAGGAGGCGTTAGCTCTGACCTGACTAACATTCAATTGAAGAAGCCAGTAGAAAGGAACTTACTTCTTGAACTTGTGCTCGAACATATTGGCGCCAATGGCACCCGCGGCCGCACCAGCTAGGCTGCCAAGAAAGCCGCCGCCGGCCTTGTGCGCCGCCCAACCAGCCGCGCCGCCTCCAGCTAGAGTAGCACCCAAGCCTCGCTCGCCGTCTTGACCCTGGCCGTTGCCACCGGGGTAAGCCTGGGAATCGCCATATTGTCCACCCTGATGCTGTTGCTGTTGCTGAGGATATGAGTTCCCGCGGTTATCATAGGTGGGTTGTTGCGGGTACGAGGACTGTGGTTGCTGCTGGCCGTACTGCTGCGAATAGCCCTGTTGTTGGTTGTAGCTTTGTTGCTGATTGTTGCCCCGCTGGCTTCCACCGTAGTAATCTTGGGCAGACATGTTTGTTGTATAATTATGCAAAGATGAAGTCTGAGTGGTTTGATTGAAGTCTTGAGCAGCTGTGAAAACGTGGGGTAGTAGAGTTTAGTGTATGAATGAATTGAATCGAGACAAGACGGAGAAGTCGATGGTATTTAATACAGGACTCCCGCCACCAAAACTTGCCTCTATCCCAGCTGATCCCGCTCAACGTCATGCTGGTGGCGCATGTTCTACGCAATTCTCCACCTTGGCACCGGATGCATCGGCAATGGGCAGTGCCAAGTGCGCGGCCAAGAGAAGTGTGGCTCGGCACCCAGAGCCAAGTGGTGAGACTGGACAAGACGACCCGGCTATGCGGCGTGGCTGAGGTCCTCGGACTTGGCTTGGAAACTAAGCCATCATTTGGTCTCCGCCCTTATGAACACGCGGCTCTCATGACGTTTATGTAACACCGCCCGAGGCTTCGTGAATCGGCGATGCCGAAATATCCCACATTGCCAAGCCTTCATGTTCCCGCCCGGAAGGAAACGTAAACAGTTTGCTTATAACCATTTCGTAGTCAGCATCAATCCTAACACACTTGGGTGCCAAGCCGAAGCTGGGCTCTTATCGTGTCGCAGCTCCAGTAGTCGAAATCTCGATTGACATAATCGAAGACCTTGCGAACAAGCAACAGCTTTTCTCTCAGACTTGGAAATGTAAGTACAGAACTACCTGATAGAATGAACCGGTACCTCGATGGAAGTTTCAGGGCTTTCTACCCCAGATGAAATAAACCGGAAGATACATGTGAATGGATGGATCCCGAAGGTCTTCCTTCACCTTGGCAATGAACACCCGCAGCTCGGTCTCACTCCACCCGAGAACGCGTGCAAAGATCGCTGGCGTGTACGACTCAACTACTAGGACCTCCTGTATCGATTGGAATTTCCCAATCTCCTTCAACGTAGAATCTTTAGGCCAAGTGCCGATTGGGACCTGCGTCAACACGTTAGCATGTATTCTGAAGCGACATAACTTTGCAGGGCTATTAACCTTGTGAACCTCCTGTTGGATATCAACAAATCCGGCGCCCCTCAGCTTTTCTTTCCATTGAATTGCGCTATCCAAAGGCTTACCAAACTTCGCAGCGCCCTCGCAGATATTTTTCATCCACAGTTGGGCATTTGTCGCATTTTCACTAGTTCCGTCATCAGAAAGGAAGGCTGTGTATATGGCCTGCAATTCGAAGTAGCCACCAGACCGCAAGTTCTTGAACGCTTGCTGAAATAGTCGGTCGTCGTTGCTAATGCACCCTTCCAGTTCCCGGGCATGTATGAAGTCGAATGGCTGATGATACAGCCATTCGGATTCAAAGTCGTCGACTTCAAATCTGCAATTGGGCGGGGTCCTATGTGGTAAACGGTGTCATTATCTAGAACATATAAGTGCGGGATATGCTGTACCATTTGGGTTGAATTGGGCTTAAATCGGTCCCAAGTACATTTGCAGATGGATGTTGACTGATAATTTAGTGATTAGCAAAGATTCAATAGACAACCCTTCGATGATCCTTACTCTGCAAAGTCCATAGCCCAGATACCAGTTCCAGTACCCAAGTCAAGTACGCGTTGGGGATGCTCGCCAATAGGCGCCAGGTAAAGCTTTCCTCCAAGCACGAGACGATATATATGGTGTCCCAAGTCCATGCGATCTTGTTCTTCTTCGTCATTTGGCTATTGATGGATATATTAGCATGCGCTTTGGACAATGCTTGCCTAATGGAGTCTAATAATTACCACCAAATAGGCGCCTTCGCGAAATGCATGATAACGGCGTCCATTCTGCATCGCTAAGTTAGCACTCACTTGGCACCTATAGTCTTTCGAGCCTAACCTCGTATCTTTATCGAGCAAGTAGCTAGTCGTTAGAATAACACGGGCGCCGAGGGCCAGACAGGGAAGATGACCAACTTGTAATTGACAATGCTCGAGTTCAAAGACGACAGATAGCTGGCGGACGTTTCCCTAAATCCACTGTCAGGCAAGGTTGCTACGATGATGTGTAAAAACCATTACGATGCATTGTAGGCAGAATCGGTATCTTCGGGTGCATCCTGGAGGAAAAGTAAGTCAATTTTTTCAGCCCATTGCTCGGACGAGAGCTATTACTTACGTCCACCTGCAACTGATTGTCAGCAAGCAGAGTTTGCAATTGCGTTGCCAGAGTTTCTGGACGTTCGCCCCGCGCTTGGGCTTGGGCCGATTCCGCCATGTGCGGTGAGAGACAGCAAATGTATGATGGAATGTGATGGAGTGTGATTAAAGAAGAGAGTTAATGGGGTTCTAAACCCCCCTTTTTGTCACTCATTCCTCGTTCCGCTTTACCCGAGTGTCATCACACCATCATCTTCCCACTTGGCATACCTGCAGCATACTGGCATCTATAGAGTGTGTGATACCCTTGTCGACAATGTTAAAGTCGGGTAACGAGCACTCGCCAAGGCGTGTGTGCATGCCAAGAGTCCAATGGGAATCAAAGCCGCCCATTGCCAACGAGCAGTAGGTAATACATAGTACTGCGCAAAGGTCTGGGGGCACGCCACCTTCAATTTGGAATCTTGACGCCGCAATAACACATTTTCCACCTATCAGACTAGAATTATCCGGAACTTCAAGAATGCAAAGACGATTATATGCTGTAGGAATCTTAATTATACGACAGAGCAGACCTATATAGATCTACTAAGAAAGGAAAAGTGCAAACCTACACACGCAAATGTTTTGTTGTTACTTGTTGTATCCTACACTGACTCTCCGAGGTTAATCTCTTATTTTCCTCGGAATTTGTGACACAGCATCAGGTTTTCACCGCCTACAGTGAAAAATAAACGGCGGAGGACTCAATGCGCATAACTTGGAGAAGAGCCATAAACGGAAATATGTCGTCTGTTTCCAAATGCGGCGAGGAATTGCCACGAGGGGCCGCTTTGGTTGTATGCGCCGCTCACTAAGGCTAACCTGCAGCCGGTAACCTATTCAGGACCTCCAGCTACATACATGCCAGCCATAGCCAAGCCAGAAGTTCTCGTATTTAGACTCAATCCAAACTGAGTTATTAGGAGTGGCTCTTGATCTGGGATTTGCTGGAACAAGTCGGTGCGATAGCGAGTCTCTGGGCACCATGGAATCGCGAATGGGGGCATTTTCCCGGTAGCTCACCTGCTTCAGTACTCAAAGACGGTGCGCCTTCACGTTACTTCCGCCTACTCGCATACTGTGCTCCTCTTCCTGAATTGCAGTGGTATTAGATCCTATCTCAAGTCTGGGTCTTCCGTACATATCTTAAGCAATGAAATTGAACCCGCATCTGACCCTTTCAGCCGGCTAGTAGGTAAAAACGTCAGGAAAAACCAGCGAGCGAATCAAAAACCTGACTCTCTGCCTCTAGCCTCAAAAACAGCGGCAGGGTCCGCTCCTCTTCCAGCCAATCATGCAATTCTCACTGCCCTAGTTAGTAACATTGAAGCGAGTAGCACAGTTTTCCTGCTGGTTGTCCAAGACATTGTAGACAACGTTCAGCTTATTAGCCATCCTCTGGTAGTAAAGCTTTAACTGCAACTGCAATCCACTGTTGCAAGTGTTCACCACGTGTTCACCGCTGGTGGCCGTTTGTAGAAAACATACCACAAGTCGGCAAATCCCATCATTGCATCGTAGAATTCAGCATCAACAAGGCCGGCGCTCATCTTCATCCACCCAACATCCTCCTCTGTACAACCATGAATAGACTCAAGCTCTTCATCTCCCGGGTCCAGGCCCAGCTCAGCCAGTGACTTCCAATTCGCGTTGACGAAATTCACGTAGCCTTCATTAACATCGTCCCACCAAGGGCGATCGTCGTCGTTCTCAACAAAGATGCTGCGTAAGGCGGCTTCATCGACCTGGATGAAGTAATCATACCGCGGGCTGCCGTACTGTGGGACGTCGACTCTTGGCTGAGGAGCCTTCTGCTCGGCCCTGAAAGCCTCTCCAGGTCAAAAAGTGGGCGCGAAGCTCCTGCGTCGACGCGCCGTCAAAACGCGTATCCTCGATGAAAGTCCATTCCAGGTTTTCAGCAATGTCAGGCGCGTCGGAGTCTGCGATATGTTTGCGGGATCTTTGGTCGATTGTTTGCTTAAATTGCTTCCACTCCTCATCGTCGCTATAGATGCAGCGGTAAATAACCCAGCCCCATTTATGCCCTTCCATAACTTGCTGAATGACCCGTTGCGGAGAGTCCAGGCTTGAGGGTGCGGACGAATGGAAGTTTCGGGTCCGCGGGAAGACGAGAGTGGAATTGACAGACACAGGCCTTAGAGGTAAAGAAGACACTTCTCTCATTCCTCTACATCTCCAATAGTTGGGTCATTGTGAAGACACCCGTTGGAGCTGAGAGTACCGGAATAAGGATAGCTTATTAGGAAGAAGGCGTTTCATAATAAGGGAAAGCTGGGGGTGGTTTTCTTTTTTGCTAAATTGAAGGGAAAGATTGTGTAAATGGGAGCGGAGAGAAAGAAGAGAAGAAATAGAAGAAGAAAAGACAGAAAAAGGAAAGAAAAGAATGAGAATATAAAATATATTTAATATAAAATACATAGACTAGTATGATTAAAGAAGGTTTTATTTCTTACTTAATTATAGTATAAATATTTAATTTAGTAAATTATAATATTAAACTTTATTTATTTATTTAAAATATATTATAATTTAATTAAGAATTAAAGTACCTTTTAGGTCTATAGCGTATAGATAAATAAATAATAAGAATTAAAGTATAATAATTTAATATATTTATAATTTAAAATATATAATTATTATCTTATATAAATCTTTAATTTTTTATTATTACTATTCTTATTATTAGTAATAAGAACTCTATATAATAAATAGTACTTATATTAGTTTAAATTATATTAAGAGATATAATAGCACTTTAGTTATCTAGTAAGAGGATAGCTATAAAGGGTGCACATACATATAAATCTAGGGCGAGTTCGTATAATAGTTCCGTCCAGACCATCCCGCTCTGCCCTGAGTCCTAAAAAGGATAAAGCTAAGAGTGGTCGGTTATAAATCCGTTGGCAGTTCGCATTATGCTGAGCGTTCATATCTCTATATCTCTAATGCTAAACTTTCCGGTATGTAGATGTCACAAATTTCAGGTGCGATCGTAAAACCCGAACTTAATTTAATTAAGGAAGGAGATAAGTATGAAAAGAAGAACAAGTCTTCATTACGAAGTTCAATTCATTAGAGAAAGTAGGTTGCATACGTCTGGTGACTATCTATCTTATCCCTCGTATAGATCATGTCCCGTTTGAATCTTTAAACTTCCTCGGTTGGTGGGCTGCCGTAAGCCTGCTCGATCTGCCCTGGCTTGAGAAGCGGATTGCGGCGCGTTCCAGAGGTTCTCAATCTTATCTGAAGCTCTCCTCTGGGCTTCAGATCACCGTCACATACACTTGTTGATCTCCCATGTGGTGCTTCTACACATGCAAGGAGCTCAACCGTTTTGGATGACGCTAAGCCGGCAGACGTATTGGCCAGAAGGCGCTCGGGTGGTGGCTCAGACCGGTGCGATAAAACCACCAACTCTAAGATAGTATCCCAAGCACCGCTGGAGGTTCGAGGACAGAGGAGTAGACCAAATTGAATGAAAGCGAGAAGAGCGTGGGCTAGTAGTGCCACAATGGATAAATAGTCAAACCAGCCCTTTGCTGTCATGACATATCCCTTGTAGGTGGCCTTCATAACCATCCGAGTTGAGTTTGGCTTCAGTACCGCCGGCTCGGGAAAGCTCTCTATCGGTCCGCCCTGCCGAACCATAGTCTTGTCCAAGGCTTCGGATTCGACTGTCCATTGCGCATACGGCCAAGCCTCTAAGAACCGACTCCCATTGAAGTTGGGAATGAGGCCACAGCCCGATAGGCCATCCACCACTGACGTGGCAATGACAGTCTCAATGCCTGAATCGGAGCTCGCTACCGGATCATAAGTCTTGTCGAGCAAGACTTCCAATGCTGTCTGCTTAGAACTCACCGGAGGTAGCCAGGAGAGTCCCTCAAACGGTTCGCTCGGTAGCATGGGTGATAGCATATTATACCAACTGGCGGATAGTCGAATTGGGAACCAAGATCCATCGGTTGGAGGCTTGTAACTGACGTATCCGAGAGTGTGCTTATCAGTGAGAAATCTGGACTCCGTCTCAACCAAGTTGCCCGCTCTCCCCCGATGATATTCATGACCGAGTTGGTTGTTTGACTTCGTCTCCATTACCGTCTTGGTCTCTACCCACCGGGCGTCTATTGAACAAGACAAGAGGTTAGATGGTGGCGTTTTTTCATCGCCTATACGATCCCAAGTTTCTCCAAAAAGGACGATCAAGTCCAATGAGTTGCCCATGGATTCCGTCTGAATAGGTAAAATGAGCGTCCTCCGACCCTCTTGAAAGACATCCCCGTTTAGGGGGGACGAAGTTCCGTTCAAAATCCCTCTCTCGGCAAGATCTTGCTGCATAAACTTCAAGACGTCGATGCTCTTCAGTTTCGGCCCGTGCAACAGCTTTTCCTCGGCGTGTTCGGCTGGTATGCTCCACCATTCATTGAACTCGTGGATACTGGGAAATTCCACCGTCAAGTTCTCACCCAACAGCGAGACCGTACCCTTGGCTTGACAGAAGACCCGGGCTGCAGGAATACGAGTCTCGACTTCAAATCGTACGGGATCTGCGAGCACGAGATGCGTTGGATACGGAGGCTTCCAAGGGTGGTAGGTTTCGAGATATTCGAGTGCATCACTATGAAGGTTGCGCATGGCGTCTTGAAGCGTGGCAGTGGCAGCATGCCCCATGTAGGCCCATGTATTTGCCTCGGAACGGAGTGCGGGTCTCGCATACACCATCTT
Organism: Neonectria coccinea; assembly: GCA_019137265.1. NCBI lineage: Eukaryota > Fungi > Ascomycota > Sordariomycetes > Hypocreales > Nectriaceae > Neonectria > Neonectria coccinea. The sequence goes on from WPDF01000258.1 coordinate 92,433, forward strand.
TCGCATGTTATAATCGCGTAGCTCAAAGGAAAAGCCTTTGTTGACGTGATTCCACCATATGGAGAAGTATTGCTGAAGGTAGAGAAATCAGCCGCGGGGTATCTGTTGTCAAGAAACTGGTTTTCTGAATTTGAGCAGTCGACATCAGAGTAGAATTCAGCGTTCAGATCAACCGGCCAGAGTTGCTCATGACTTCCTGGTCCATAAGGTTAGCAGAGAACGACGCATGGCCAAGTCGTTCTTTATACCATTGAAACCAATAACTACCTCCGCCAACATTCCAGTCCAACTCTCTGGGTATCATGAGTAGAGCAGCTGCGGGGCCGGCCAGGAGGGCGAATAGACCACCAACTGCGATAAAGAGACAAATGCCGCGCCGCTTCCACCGTTCCTTTGGGGACATCGCTTTGTCGCAGCGTAACCCTCCTATAAACTCAGCTGACCAGAAATACCTGCAAAGTGTTAACCAGTTGGTTTCTGTAAAACTTCTCTCTTTGATGTCTTACTAGATTTGTGAGAAATTCTAGCCTAAGACAAGAAGGCCAAGTGGAACTCCCTCACCGAGCACAAGCTCACTTCGGAGTATGTTGAAGATGACCGATCCGACACTTGCAATTACGAGAAGCTCCTAGACATTGATAAGACATACCCGATCGATAAGCCTCAGCGGGCGACGACGTACCTGAACTTTAGCGGCGACCTGTAAGAGTCCCAATTTGATGTCGTTCTGGTCCTGTGGGCCTTGCAACTCGGACACTATAAAATATCCTTTCAAATTGATTGCAACTAAGGCAACGGATACAACGGCGGGAGTTATATGGACTGTGCAACGAGCCAGGGCATACCAACGTGATGGTTGTAGCAAGACTTTGGGTGGTTCATCTTTCGGGTCTTGACGGAAAGACTGGAAAGTAAGCGCGGATAGACCGAGAGTGCGAAGGAGAGCCTGAAGTCGTTCAACGATCTGAGAGGTTGAGGTTCTGGGCCTGACGTATGAAAAGAGACCTCCCAAATTCTGGTTTGTTGCTGGCACATGGCCTGTTTCTGTGCAAGTTTGTTGAAAACATGCCTGCACGTCTTCTTCCGGTCCCCTGATTGTCTCTTCACTTGGATTGGGCAACATAGTAGCGGTCAAAGCCTAGAAACAAGAAAAGGCCGGTAATGCGTAGGGACATTAAGATGAGGATTAGAAGTAGTGGGTTTACGACGAAAAGTACTGGAAATTTCACGCCCTTTAATTATACAGAAGTCCACAGCCTGATCCTGCTCGGAAGTGTTCCGCCTTCAGCTGAGTTCAGCTCAAATGCTTACCCTGTTTCATCAGCCGCTTATGCCCAGCCGCCCGTGGGTGGGGGTTGTTGCGGCCACTACAGTTGCGTTATCCCGGGGAATAGAAAACTGCGTCCATTCATTGGCAGTTCTATTCTTGATGGAAACCAGTTGGAGGAGCCCGTAAGCGCTTTGTTTGACCGGCTGCAGCCACAACAGCCTCGCCGGAGCGGTGGATACGAGCACACGCCAGACGAACGCCTAATTATAGGCAGCTGGTCATGTCTTGGCGAGGATATGTAGGTATCAGACCTTCGGTGGCGTTGGACAAGCAGGTAAATAAAGGGTTGATTAGCCCCAAGTCCAAGAAGGCGCTTACTTAGGGAACCTCTTGCACAAAAGCTTCACCAGGTCGCCCAACGAGGTCATGCAATTTGGCCAAAACAGCGGCATGTTACTGCCTACACCGTTTGTGCTTCTTCTGCCAAATCGCTGAATCTTGACTGGGATAGATCAATCCGGAGAGACTGCTGTGTTAAAAAAGAATTACTTCGAATCAATCGGAACCAGCCTATAGATAAGAGGACGCGTCTCTTTTATCACCTTTCCAAACTTTACTGGTGACACTAATAAGGCTAAGTGCCTTGATGGGTCAAACAGTAGGGTCGGAGATCAATCCAGTCCCTGAGGTCTTGTGCCATCCAATACTGAGCCGAAGCCGTGCGATACTAAATCCAGAGGCCCTAGTGGCAACTAAACACAAACAATCGCCCAAGGCTAAGCGCCCTTGTGAATCGATGCTTGTTGGGAGCAGGCAGACGCTGACTACTTACATGCTTCCACGTAGAAAATGTCACATGCGCGGCTCGTGATACTACGCTTCCAACAAGAATGGTTCTACAGATGAGTTATGGATTAATGTTGAATTTAAACTGATTGAAGATAGTCTGTGGGCGAATAAGGATCAGTGTCGCTTGGGATCAATTGCCCATTCAGCCTTCTACGGCGAAGCCGATGCCTGCAGTGTCGCTGGTTCCACGTCAGGTCGACCCAAGGTTTAGGCGAAATAATAAAAAGCTGCTGTAAAAGAGCGGAGATGCTTCGTTTGGATTTGATCTCTTTCAAGGCAACGTCACCTAGAGTGTCTGTTACATGGATATATTCTAGCGTGGCCTCGAGCTGCCCTTCTACCGCTCTCTCACACAAAATAATGCTCAAACAGAGGAGACGGACAAATATGGGAAGAAGAGAAGGCACCTACGGTTTATTCAGGGTCGAGATGTAATCTGGCAAGGAAAAGATGACGGCGTGGTAGTTCATTTCAAGGTCTGGACGCGTAACTAGGGTGTCGAAGCCGACTTGATCTACACAATCCCGGCTGATGAGCCTTAGCTCAACTACAAGCGCGTGGCGACATTGTTAGAAAGAACTCATCTGAGGTTATTCCTCGTATTGATCGCATGGCTGTCTCACCCAGTACACTCAACGATGTGACGTGATTTGGGCGAGGACCCGGCGAGAACTACAAGGACTCCAAGCAGGGTTGCATGTTGGCTGATACAACTCAAAGATACCCGATCTCTTTATAAATCACATTATCCTGAATCTTCACAACCGATAACCATCATATCACCTTCCCACAATCTGCAGTGTCCAAATCTCAGGCATCCTTAGCCCAAGTCTCCCATTCATAAGCGGCGAGCATGAAGGGTCCCACGCCATTTTGGCCGTTCAAAAGGGTAGACCTACTAATGTAGTACTAAGATGGGTCAGCTTGGGTATCTTGAATAGAGAGGGGGCGGCGTTTGCTAAGATAATCACCTCATACGTCACGTTGGAACTGAGCAGGCCACACTCAGCAACGGTGCCATTAAGAGTCAGTGTTCCATCGTCGGCTTCTGTGATGAAGTTGCCAACTAGACTGAGATAGGAATCCTTTGCCGTCTGCATAAACTCCGTACAGTCGAGGTATCCCAGGTCGATACCTTTTAGCAGCCCCCAGGTGAACATGGCGGAACCGCTGCTCTCGATAAAATTGCCCGTTTGGCCAGGATATGGTTCGTTCATGACCTGCCACCAGCTGCCAGAAGCTGGATCCCGGGCCCTCTTCAGTCCGCTGGCAAGGGACACAAAGTACCCGAGCAGTTGGTCATGGCCAGGATGCTGAGTAGGGAAGAACTGCAACACCTCGACAAGAGACATGAAATACCAGCCCAGAGCGCGGCCCCATACGTTGGGTGCTCGTCCTGTTGCGGCATCAGCCCATGGCGCACTGTCAGTCTCAGCCCAGCCGTGCACGTGGAGGTCCGACGTCTGGTTGCGTGTGTGTGTATCGATGAGCTCGTATTGGAGCAGGATGTCGTCCCAAGCTGTTTGGTTGTCCTTGTCGTATAAATATGTCCACTTGGCGTAGAAAGAGTCGGCCATGTAAATACCATCCAACCACATTTGGTTTGGGAAGAATTGCTGATGCCTTGATTGGGTTTTAGTGCCGGGCAATGCGAGTCAACGTATCTCATGGAGCACTCACCAAAACCCGCCAGAGGGTGTCCGAGGGTAATCATACAACATATGCCGGACTATGTCGGCAGCGGACTTGAACTTGTCGTCTCCAGTCTGGTCATACAAGTAAAGATAATTGTGTCCCATCCGGTATTCGTCGAGTATCCATCTCGTATAGTTCCAGCCTTTAATAGTGCCATTCTCTTGGACTACCGGGCCTTCAATTTGCCCTTTGTACCAGTCCAAGTATTTTTCGTCCTGAGAGAGCTCATAAGCCTTTTCGATTCCAAGGTAGAGGACTGCATCCTGGTATCCACGGTCTGGAGTGATTCCCTGCGCGATCACGGTATCCGCCATTCGTGTCAAATGGGAGGTGTCAAGTTGTGCAGCTGCAACTCTACCAATAAGAAAGAACAGTACGGGCTTCATTACGACGAAGTAAGATCCGAACCAAGCTAGGAAACAAATCAGGTTGGAGATTTCTAGATGGGAAGAGTCCGTTGTATTGGTCACGCATGTTAAATAAACAGACACGGCGTCATGTCTTTATACATAACAATCCATAAAAAGGCAGGTGGTATTCTATCAACGTTACATACGCTTGTAAGTATTCGGCCGGCGCGTGACGATGCGCTCGTGAGCATCTGATCCGACGGATGCCGCATGTGGTGAGGGGAAATGAGGTTTACCCAGCCAATGGCCAACTCACTATGTAGAGGTTGCGCATTACGGAGAAGATCATCCTGTGTCTTGATGACAATGGGAGGTAAAATGCCTCAATGGCTTGATTATTCGTTCCTCTGATATGCATGACCCTGTCTCGTTACATTGACTCGGTACTGTTAAAGTGCATGGCCTTCTTGCACGGTAGAAATACGTGACGGGTTCAAATAGTCCTTGGATTTCAGCATCCTGTCTATCAGTGTCACCGTATCATTGTCTGGGATGCCTGTTCGAATCTCTTGACCAGTCTCGATAACGTGACCGGTGTAGTCGTCATCTCCCCATTACCCAGTGAGGACTTCCATCAGAATCAACCCCGAGGGCAACGAGCATACTCAAAGCCATTCACCGGCTCTTCAAGCTCTGTTGCAGTGGGTGAGTGGGCTTTGAACAGGGAGGATCCCTGCAGAGTCGTATTGAAAGGGCGTTTACGTAGACGTAGCGCCATGGGGACGAGTTCAATGTTGTCGTATCAGATGCAACCAACTACCCTGACCAATCTGTTACGCTATGCATTATTTCACCTGAGACATGCAGTGCTGGTACGTATTTGGTAGGGACTATTGCTTCTCCATGAATATCGCGATTGAGTGGCTATCTAGAGCCACCGCAACATCTGAATAAGCTCTTAGCTGGCTACTGCCACCATGATGTACACAGCAGGCTGTGATCATGGCATGTTGACCGTTCGCATCCCAATCTATTTCTATTCATACAACGACACATTATTAGCTCCTTTGATCCCTTCATATGGCTTCCCCCATCTCAAAACCCATCCCAGTTCTCCGTAGAGCCTGCGCAAATATAGCACCTAGAAGCGCAGCTGTTAAGATAGATTCCAGATGCTTATTTAGGGTGGCTCCACTTTGGCTGTCTCGCAGCTTAAAGAGGTCCGAGGGGGAATAGGTGTGAAAGGCGTTGATGAAAGATAATATCGTACCCCCACCAACACTGTCTTTAACCCTTTGCAATGAGTAATCAACTCTGGAGGTGTGTGAAGACAATTTGGTACGGATGAGCTTTGCGAGGATTATAGTAGTGAACTCGGACACTTGGTGACTCCAGTTGTATCGAAGAATAGTTGGAAGAAGACAAACGGGTTGAATGAAGTGAGTGGATGTTCTTCCAAATAATGGGATAACAGCGCAAGTTTGTCTTATGTTTAGAAGGAGATTCCTGACTCTTGTAGTGCTATGGATGGTCACAATAAATCTTCCAACAGTAGCCAATAAAGTTGTAGATAGGTTGCGTAAGATAAACTCAGGTACTGCAAAGCAAGCTTGTACGAAGGGACCTAGCAACTGAACCCTTAATAATCTCTATCTCTAGGTTCTCACGTGCCACCTTGACGTGAAAAGATACGGATTCGATGCTGCTGACACGGGTTTTGGGGCAGCATGTGCGAGGAAGATGGTGCTGTAGCCGCCGAGCGTGCCGACTTCGAGAATGTGCTGCACGTTCGCAATCTTGGCTTGGACTTGGATAAACTTTCCCAGTGACGGCGACACAGAGATATCGGGCAGCCCAGAAGCCTCCTAGTGGTGAAATGCCTTCGCGAGTACCTCGTTGCCAGGAATTGCTCCGTCGCTGTGTGTCTATTCAAATGTCCATTCATCGACGGCCACCCAGCAGGCATCGCGACCCGTCACCTTGTACCATTCCTGGCTGCCATGTTTCGGGCTACCTGCGAGGAAGGAAGAGAGGTCGTTCAAGAATAACCACATGACGTAAAATACTTTCAAGTAATGAAAAATGGTATCCCACGTTGCAAATCTATGCAACGAGTCTATCTGTAAGGTTCTGCTGATCTTCGGCAGCTGTATGGTCCCACAATGGATCATAACTTTTGGAGAGGTTTCAAGACTACAGATGTTACAGAGCATCCTTAAGAGTTGGACACTTGAGAAATCCAAGGTTTGCAGCGCATTTTAGTGAACAGTTTAGAGAAGCATCTCTAACAGCGAAGACACTTAAGTCTACTAGTGATTAAGGCCAAGCAAGTGAGTAGAAAGTTAACTTGTTCGGCGACCGAAGCCTACAAAGATGTCTTTGCGACTTCGTCACGAGGATCCCAAGCCATGGAAACCTCATAGATGACCTCATCATTGCCCAGTGCTTGAATCTTGACCCTCCCCAACTCTTGGAACCCAAACTTGATGTAGAGCAGCTTTCCCATGTTTCCAGCAAACATAGGCACAGCGATGCCCTCCTTTCTTGCTCTATCCATCCCTCACTTCAGCAGCGTCGAGGCAGAGCCTCGCCTCCAGTAGTCTGGCAACGTTGCCATCTGTCGCAACGACAGCTGTCTCTCACCAAACTTGGTAATGAATATCTCCTTCCTAGCCTTCATGGTGGCCTCCGAGTATGCCTTGAGTCGCGCTGGGTCGCAATTCTTCCTCTCCGGGTGGTTCTTGGGCGGAGCCACGGCAGGGATGCCAGGATTCCGCTCTCTGTCGCCAGGGTTATCCCAGATGCTCAATGCGATGACTTTGGTCATCTCTAGATCTTGGAGATCGGGCGCCTCGGCCACCATGATGGCATTTTGGCCGGCGAAAGTGGTCTTGAGGTACTCCCCGTAGTACAGCTTCGTGTATTCGTAGTGATCCTCTGGGTACTTTTCGCGATATGGGTATCGATAGGCAAACTGCTCGTCGTAAGGGAAGGCTTTGATAACGATGTCGACGACGGCGTCAAGGTCGTCAGCGGTAACAGGGCGAATTGTGATGTCCATGTTGTTGGGGCTTGAATGATTCTTGCCGTTCTCTGGCGAAAGGGCGAGGAAAGAGAAAGGCAGGAGGACGACTATAAGAAGAGCGATGGTAGTAAAAAGAAGAAAGGTAAAGGCCGAGGAGCGTCTTGCAAGGTTGAATCGATGTCACGCACGAGCCCCGGAGTCGAGACGATCAAGGATATCGTGGTCAGTTGAGTCGAAGATCAGATGCATTCATGGTACTCACTGTACCTAATACCCTGGAATGCTGCCTAAGCCCAAGGGCTAACAAGCGGCAATGGGTGTTGGGATGCTGGCCAACGACGTAGTGAATATGTCACTCCATAAACCGGCCAGTCACGTAGCCAGATGGAGTGAGGCTGACTATAATGACCTTTATTCAGGGCTTGTCTATTTCTCCTCGCGTCTCGAAAGCCGCCAACCAAGGCTCCGCGTTGAGTTCATCCGTGTCGCGGGAAGACAGGGTTCCCATGGCACCTTGAACACCAAACTGGTCATTCTCAAAGCGGCCAGTTTACGACATGATGACTCGTCATAATGAACAGACACCATGAGCTGAAACGAAATACGGCGGGGATCCCATTAGTAATGCCCCAAAGCTTTCCATGGTGGTGCCCTTTGCAATTAATCCATCAACCCGGCGTTTCTCATGAACTCAAAAGTCTCAATGAAACCCTGCTTCAAATCGAGCCAGTCTCTCCCGGCCCATTTCTGGATTAGCGACGGAGCAATGTCGTTTTCGAATTGATATTCCAATTTGGGGTCTCCAATGATGCAATCCTCTGGAAAGTCAGTGTCCGGATACGCATCACGTAGAATTGCTAGAGCGTCGTTGGAAGTAAATGATCTGGCGTGTACGTGAATCCGCGAGCTTTTCACGTCTGGGTCGATTGCTCCAGCAACGTGGACGATGGCATTGTCGGTGGCATGCGAGTAATACACTGCAAGGTCAGCGTGGTCATGCTAGTCTCAAGACTGAACACTGAACTTACCCGTTGTATTGGTTTGCAAGCCATCCGTCTTGCCCTGGAACATTTGCAGCATAATCTGTAGGGGCACGGAGCGGATGTTGTTGATGTGCCGTAGGTCGCCGACGATCCAGCAGGGACTGACTAAGACGAGTTCCCAAGGCACTTCGTTCTCTGCTGCAAACTTTCGAACGGCCTTCTCGGCTTCCGTCTTGCCAGCGAAGTAGACTTCCAGTGCACGGCTCACCTTGTACGGCGGTGGTGCCCATGCTGCCTTGACTATCTCGTCATTCCATGTGTCCTGGTTGATTGTTGAAGTGTCACCCGGTACAGGCATGCCGGCCGTCCAGAAGGTTGTAGTGAAGACCAGCCGCTTGATGGATTGCTCTTTGGCGGCGGATCGACAGACAGTCAAAGCCGACTCGACTGCAGTCGGTATGGAAACGGTTGGATCTGGAAGGAAATCGCTGATTACTCCGATGTGAATGACAGCCGAGACTCCCCGAACCACATCGTCAAACGCATTGGGTTTCGAGGCGTCGGCGACGACGAGTTCGAACCGGCCTTGGTCCGCAAAAGGCTTAATGGACGGATCGTCCAGAAGCCACTGCCCATTTTCTAGCTCTCGCACCGAACCGCGGACGTTGAAGCCTCGTTCTAGAAGCTCGATGACTACATGGCAGCCTGTGTAGCCGCCAGCTGCGACAACCAGGACCCAAGACCCCCGGGGGATTGCGGTTGGTAGTTGATCCATGCTAATCAGAAATAGACAGACTCCGGATCAGGCTGAGACTTGGAAAGATAAATGACATCAAAAAGGACGACGCAGCTGCCATCAGTTCTTATTGTTCTCCGCTGGCGATGAATCAACTGAGGTGGTTGGGGTCTCTGAAATGAGTCTCTGAAATGAGGGGGTAACTAAGCGCTCACTCTCAAAGCTAGCAAGGTTGCTGAGTCAAGGCCTGGGGCTAGGAGTTTCTATATCTCCATTGTCCGTGGTTTGTGCTTCTCACCCTGGACGCTCGGGTTTTAGCTCAGCCAGACCCAGACGCGATGTTCCCATTGTTCCCATTTAGCAGCTAAGACTGGCGAAGCAATTTTGATGTGGTAGCCAAACAGATGATTGAATGCGTTATTTTTGCAGTTATAAGGCAATTTCCAATTCAGAGTAATCATTCGTGGAATGGCCTCAACACTGGGACGCATCACTTCGCGATGCATTTGCCCTGGCCGAGATCTTGAACATGCTTATCGTGGGCGCTTTGATCGCTTCCAACACATTCACTACGCCCGCTATGGTCACTGGTGCGACTATCCCCTGCTCTCATTCAAGTCAATGACCAGCTGCAGAGTGGACGGTGGGTTCCACGTCTACGCAAGCATTGCTAGTGACCATAGGATGAGCCTGTCTGATACGCACAGAACTGTATAAGACAGCCCAGTTTGACTCCCACAGTGGTGGCAATGAACAGCCAGTTGTGGCTGTAAATGATGATGCCGGAGAGAAACGCCGTAGAGAAACGCCGTAGACAAGGGCGGGCGTTTAGCGTCTGCCCCAGCTCAAACTCCGCCACTGGGACGAGTGCCAGGTCCCTATCTGCAGGACGGTCTGATCGCAATGCTCGCCTTGACGCTTAGTCTCGACGGAGATTGTGATGAAAATTTTCACAGAGACCCTCCAGTTGGTGTGATCGATGGTCAGGCCGGGGTGCTTCCTGCAGAGGACTTGAATGGCGTCTTTCTCGGGACTGTCCGCATCAGGGCAGGCCATGATACAGAAGTCGATCATCTTGGAGGATGCGTTCTTAGGTTTGTAATTGGAGATGGCCTGGGCTAAGATGCTGTATTATTCTGTACATTAGCCAACATGTAAACATCAACTTAAGTAAATCGCATACCAGTATTGATAATCTCAGACTACGGCGGCAGATGGTTGGGAGAAACACCCAGGCAAGGAGTTGCGATGGACTACCCAACGGTGACTTGCAGTGGAACTTTCTTAGTAACCTCGTTGGTGAGTACACGATCAGGCGCGTGCGGAGGAATGGGTGCTTTCGAAGTCAAGGGTACCCCATACCGGCGTCGCGTGCACATCCCCTCCATCGGGAGTATAGTCTATATCCAGAGCACTGTACAATGTACAGAAGATCAACTCATGATACACAAGGAACGACCATCTCCCCATCCTTGCTCAGATTACGTGGCAGTTGATTCGTTTACGTACCATTTCTTTTCCCTTGGTACTCTATCCGTGGACGACGGGGGTTCATTCACTGAGGCATACCCAGCCTTTCACTCGCCCTCAACCCATAACCGCTCTCCAGTACGTCGGCAATCAGCACCGCATTAACATACATGACTAAACAAACAGTGTTAAGGGATCCCGTGCGGTGATATAGCTCAGCTAGAGTCAAGGATGAAGTGTTTGTTAGGGTTAATGACACAAAGTGACAAACCGTCGGTCTTACCAGGATTGAGTTGGTTCATAGCGGGACACAGGCAGCACAATAAAGTCAATCCCAAGCCTGAGTTGACGCCAACGGCGTGCGTCCATCTTAATGAGCATAACACAAATCTCGTATAAATAGCTCCATCATCACCTATCCTACCTAGTACGAAATCCAGGATGATTATTCAAGAACAGCCTCCAACCACACTCGGCACGTTCTGGCAGCTCGAGTACGTCTTCCCTCCAGTGACTTTCACGTTAGACCACGTCCAGCTGGAGCACGATCCACTGCCACAGACAACGACGACATCATATCCAGAGCTAGCGACAGCACCGGTTCCGGCAATGTCCTTGACTGTGAGACCCGTGATGGGGATGCCAGTGGTCGGGTCTCCGTGGAGGTCACCACCGTCGTAGTTCTGTTCAATCAGGATGCCGTATCTGCGTTCCGTGTTAGCATTGAAGCTTGGGGTAAGGATTGAGCCAGAGGGACCCGTACTTGGAGATGGACTGGAGGGTGATGCCGGAGTACGTCACCCCGGAGATGGTGCCAGTGTCGCCCGCACTGGCCTTGATGCGAATTCCTAGCATCGTGTCAGATGAGTTTGCTTGTGCTAGGTGAGTACTGCTCCTACCGTTGACAGAGTTCTTGACCACTGAGTTAGAGAAAGTCACAGAGCTGACGGTGTTGTCGGAACGACCTCCCACGCTGCCAATAGACAGACCATGGCCGCCGGAGCAAGTGCCTCCAGAGAATGTAATATCCTGAATAAGTCAGATCACAAGGACAAAAAGTTATAAAACTGGAACAAAGCTCTTACGGTTCCCGAATTCACAGCCACGCAGTCATCCTGGTTGTATACGTTGGCTCCAGTGATTGTCACGCCGGTGCTAGTACCAATGTCGAAGCCGTCCGTGTTATGGCCGAGGGAACCGGTATCACCAGCACTATTGTCGATCGTCATGCCAGTGACGGTCAAGTCCTCGCACCCACTGATGCTGACTGCCTGTACCGGGGTGTTCTGGATGTGGAGGTTGGTGATGGTCGAGGACGTTAGGCTGTGGGCGTAAAAGAATTTGGGCTTGGTCTTTCCACCATTGCCACCCTCGCCATCCCAGTACTGAGCACCGCCACCGTCAAGGTACGAGCCGCTGGCGCCCTCGATGGTGATCTTGTTGCCCTTGATTTGAAGCAGGGGACCGGCCCATTCCTTGTAACCCCAAGACGTCTTGCCTTGGAAGATGATCTAATATTCCTGATTGGTATCAATTCTGAGTTGAGCACAAGACAGCGTCTTACATGAGTGTTGTCTTCCAAGTCAGAGAGATCCAAGGTACTGCCAGACGGGACAGTGATGCCCGAGAGCACAATAGTAGCGCAGGATGCCTGGGACTTGCTCGCTGAGGCATATCCAGACGAGCCGGAGAAGGTACAGCTCGTCGCTCTCTTGTCGATGTTACCATCAGGAGCAGCAGTGACGAGAGGTGCAGCCACGGCTTCTGCCACAGGGGAGGCGGTTGCAAACGCCGCTAAGGCGAGCACCAGGGTGGAGGTTAGAGATCCCATTTTCAGGATAAGAATGCAAAGTTTCTTGTGATACAATGGAATTGAGAGGGCATTGAGAGGGCATGGCCCAGTCTCTTATATACCGTCTTCTCCATTTTCACACTGATTGTTTTGCTTACGCGTTCTGGTTCTGATCCCCTTCAATATGGCAGTCCTGAATTCCTCCAATGGTTCACGAACAGACTGAGGGGTTGAATGAAAGGGGGCAAGAGAACGATATTCGCCGTGCCGATACTGCCGGAAACACGACAGACATAGGATTGGAAAAAGGCACTTGGACAAGATGCCGAGATTGCCGGAGACCTGACAAGCAGGAGCGTAAGATGATGGGACCCTTGACGTATCGTCACAAACCCTGGCCAACGACACCATAGTTGAGTACATATAGGTAAATAGTATACATGCGTAGTCATTGAGGCTCTAGATCTTGGCAATATGGAGGTTGGACAACATGCTTGGCTGCCTTGGCACGATGCGGAGGAAACACAATCGATCGAAATCGCACAAACCTCACCAAACAAAGATTGAATCGCGTGGTAAACTGAAGGGGGGACGACGGATACCCCTTCAGGATACAGGGGTATCGATGTTGGACACTGACTGGTGGTATTATGGCCCCCCGCGTTCCGTCTAAGTTAGGAGTCTCACCATCCGTTCCAATATTGGACAAGGTGACTAAATTGGTCACTGTTTGTAATCGTGACTTGCTGTAAAGACGTTACAGTCTCGGATAGGCAGATAAATCCATCCTGCTGCTCTACAGTATCGTGTGCAAGGCCATGGTTCAAATTCAGAGCTTCCCAGTCAACATTTTGGCAGTATTGTTGTTTCAATTTGGACTCTGTCCTTGGTAGTGGTGCATCTGGCGACATCAGGGATCCCCTTCGGGACTTACTGTCGCGCCACTTTTCCCAGCTTAGTTGGTTACACAATACACACGCAGTTGGACCAACAGTTAGGAATGGTAGAGCTGGGAATTGCCGTCGTGGAAATTGCCAAGTCACGTGCTAGATTTCTATTCCGAGAGTACAAGGAATCGATGACGCTGACTATCCATGGAGAGATCGGTCTGAACACATCCACCTTACCTACGTCCGAAAGTTATAGGTGTCATAGATAATAATCCAGGTGATAAAATAGATAAAGCCTTGAATCTTGCTCTTGAGCCTACTTCAACTCGAAATACTCACCACATCCCAGACATAGTCTAATATTATTCACTCTATTCAGAACAACACTAAACTCTTCAATACCTCGCCAGAATGGGTGCCGAACTCTCAACCGCGAGGTGGCTCGCTCCCACCTCCTTCGCCGTCGACTTCGCCGCGCAGACGTACGGCATGCTCAGCTCTCCCAACATGAAAGACATCCACGACGCCAACATTTCCTTCTTTTCCCCGCAGCCTTACTTCATCGGCGGCTTCTTTCTCCCGCAGCAATTATTTCAGCTCGCCTGGCTCTGGCGGCTGTACAATGCCGACCCTTCTGAGAAGGACTTGTCTGGCATGGTCGACTTTGCGCCGTTTTACGCGCTGGGCAATTTCTGCATCGCGAGTATGTGCAGCAACCTTGCGCAGGGAGACATGTTTGCTGATCTAAATAGCGTGGATGATTTTCTGGAACGGCAACAATCTTAAGGTGTCCAACATCTTTGTCGTAATCAATTCCGTCGCGCAGCTGTACTACATCTCTAGCCGCCTTGCTCCCATGGACATCAAGTCCACCAACTCCGTTCTCACTCACATCGTATCCAAGACCTTTGCTGGCATCGGTGTCCTCGACCTTCTTCATAACTTCTCTGCGGCATATTTTGTCAACGCTCGGCCGTCAATCGGCGTCAAGGTTGCCACGGGTGTCGGCTTTGGTTTGCTCTCTGCAACTAGCGATTGGATCTTTGGTGGATGCATGGTATATGACCTAGTCGCCCTGGCCGTTGGTCAATCAGTCTATGGGAACACCAGTTGGAGCCAATTATTGGGCATCTATGCGGGTGGAGCCGCGGCCATGGTTGGTGCAAAGAATATGCTCAGGTACGAGGCCCAAGGCACTTATCAATATTCAAACTGACTCCATTCCAGCCCACCTTACAATCCAGGCGCGCAAGGAGGTTATCAATCCTTGTGAATCAAGGAAGGAAAACCTTTGGCGGCACTGAAGGGTCATCGATAGGGATCAGATGCTTGGGGGCTATGACGTGGGTTATCAGGGGGAATCGAGACGGGGCATTTCAGGTTGCATTTGAGGTTACAGAATCGGATACATCTAAGTCAGCTAGCTCGACTGAGAGCGAGGTTGCGAACATTATCGAGGCTTACTAATTCTCAATCTGATGCCATCAATTGACCCGACTATCTCGTGCTTGATAACCCCGCCTTGGCTTTAAAGCCCGCATTAGTCACTCCATAAATCCGGAAGAAACACGAGAAACCCTCTAAGCTTTTATCTTCTCTTAGCTGGATTTGAAGCAGAATCATCATCACTCACCATGACATCGTTCCAACCAGCAAGCCTCCTCATCTTCGGGGCCACAGGCACCATCGGCAAATACATCACAGACCGCATCGTCGACGCTCAACCACCGTTCCAGAAGGTCGCCATCTTCACTTCTCAGGGCACCGTCTCTAGTAAAGCCGACTACATCGAGAAACTAAAGTCCAAGGGCGTCAAGGTCATCACGGGAGACGTCACGAACGAGCAAGACGTCAAGGCCGCCTACGAGGGAGTCGACACCGTCATAAGCGCCGTTGGCCGAAACGTTCTCGAGACACAAATCAACCTCATCCGTCTTGCTGAAGAGTCATCGTCTGTGAAATGGTTCTTCCCCTCCGAGTACGGCACCGACATCGAGTACGGTCCTCAGAGCGCCAACGAGAAGCCTCACCAGCTCAAGCTCAAGGTTCGAAAGTACATCCGGGAGAATGTGCAACGTCTAAAGTACACGTATGTGGTGACTGGACCGTATGCCGACATGTACTTTGATTTCAAGTCTGCAGCTCCCGAGGCTGGAGGATTTGATGCTCCTAACAAGAAAGCTACTCTCATCGATCACGGTGAAGGCAAGATCGGCTTCACTACAATGCCAGAGTAAGCATCATCTCCCCCTCCAAAAATTGTCGATATGATGGAACACTCACATAACCCAGCGTTGGAAAAGCTGTAGTGGCTGCTCTCCGCCATCCCGAGGCATCCTTCAACAAAGCCCTCAAAGTCCAATCTTTTGTGGTCACGTCCAAGCAGATCCTCGCCGAGTTCGAGAAGCAGACCGGCGGCGAACCGTGGACTGTCCAAAACTACTCGCTCCAGGAGTTGAAGGACGCAGAGCAGGACGCCTGGAGTCGAGGAGTGCCGTATGCGGTTAGTTATACCCTGCGCCGGATCTGGTCCGAGGGCGGAACTCTCTACGAAAAGACGGACAACGAGAGCATTGGATTGGAAGACTCGGAATTGGAGACGCTTGAGGCCGCGGTCACGCGATCTCTTACAACTGGCTGGTGATGGACGACATGCGTAGAGTTTGTGTTAAGAGGTTCCTTGGAAACCCATACCACTACTCATTTACACCAAATATCATGGGACCACATTCTGGACGTTGATCGAGCATTCTAGCATCGAATTCCGGGTTACCTGGTTAATAGCACAGGCGATCAAAAGGTTGCTACTCAGGTAAATAGGTATTCAAAACATTTCTTGCTATGATCGTCTACTCTTCCACAATCTCAATGATCCTAAAGTTAAACTCCTTACACTCAGCCTTCACTTCCGGAGCGAGATAAACCCGTGGACCACTATTCCCTGACTCGCAAAGTTGGAAATGAACCGATGCATCCTCAGTTCCAGTGCATCGCAGCCATTTGGTGTTGCCATTATCTGGGGTTGAGGCATGGCACTTGATGCGTGCCCAGTCGTCCTTTGAGGCGTCGGTTGGAAACACGTATGACACCCACTGATGGTCGTCCTCAGGCGGTTGCACAGAGACGAGGATTCCGCCTAGGTAGAGAACGTGGCCCTCAGAGTTCAGGCTGACTGTATCGGCCATCGTGTTCAGTGCAGTCCAAATCCATTCCCCATTCCCACCGCTGCCCACTAGCCTGTAATTTTCTCCATAAGAGCCATCGCATGTTTCAAAGGCCAAGTTGAACTGTGACGGGGCCTGGATGGTCTCCTCGAGGTGAGTTGGCAGCGTGCAGAGAGCAGAGGCTTCTGAAGTCGTGCTAGTTTCGCTGGTGCTGGTCGTAAGAATCGTCGTTGCAATGGTTGTAGCGCTCTCAAGAGAGGTAGTGGTGGTTCCTTCGGATGTGACTGTAGCACTGTCAAGCGAGGTAGTCGAAATTTCTTGAGACTGGGGCTTGCACGGTCCTGCGTTGATGCTGGAAAAGGACAACACAGTCACCAGCAAGGTGACTAGCAGCTTTGTCGAACCCATCATGGGATTCATGGATGACCGGGTCCGAAACGTTGGATTTTTGCGACAGTTGAGAAGTCAAGTTCAGCACCAGTTCAGGGGTAATCGCGCCTTTTAAACAGCGCGATTTGGGCGATTAACCTCATTTCCACTACAGTCGTCGCTAAATTAGTAAGGGTTTACCAAAGCCGTAAACGATCTATTGGGTTCTAGAACTCGATAGTCCCATCACTAGATCAGCGAGCCAACGCCACAATTTTACCTCCCAATATAGTTCACCATCCTTGACCGAAAGGATAATACTAGAACGATTGGTAAACGAGCCTTGTCACAGGTTTTCTACAGCCGTTACCAATTGGCTGATTGCTGCCCTACGAAATGCGCACTTTTGGTCTAGTCAGTAGTCACTAATAAAGCCCGTTAATGCAAGTCCATATTCTGCTGAGGAATCTTAGAGGGGCGCACAATATTTGATACCAACAAATTGGTAGCTGGCATAGTCTCAACCATTGACTTGCATTTGTCTATGGATACAGTATTAGTTGCCGTAGATGCCATGTTGTCAGTCAGTTACACGTCAATCGGGCAGTGGAGATACCACGCGGCGTCCCTGAACTTGCTACTACATGACTCGCCAATGACCTAGCCTCCCCGCTCTGATGGCGGTTTCGTACATGTTCCAATTCCTAGTCAAATCCGGCATGAGCTTCACATTCATCTTGGGATTTCAGGAGAGTCTGAAGCTTTAAGGAAAGTATCACTTTGGGGCAAGCAGCAGTTATTATTTCGGCTGGTTGGTCACGTCAGATGTAGTAGCTACCTTGCTGGTCCGCTTCGCCGTTGGAAAGGTGCTTTTTACATCAGTGCATTTTTGCCAGAGTCTTATTTATTTTTCTTGGTAGATGTGTGCTCACTTGAGTAGCATCATATGGGGAGTCGCCTTGATGTTGACTGCGACGCCCTTTAACAATAGAGGTCTGATAGCCGTTCGAATTTTCTTGAGTACGACTGAGGCCGCCATCGCACCTGGCCTCACCATTGTTGTTTCCATGTGGGACACAAAATCCGAACGGCCCTTCCCTCACTGTATCGGGTTCCAAGGAATCACCGTCGCTGGAATCTTTGGTGGCCTGGCCGTATTTGGCATCAACTATATGCATACTATTGCTCGATGGAATGTAAGGACAGATTCAACGTCGTGTGCTTGACCTTTCATTCATCGGGTGGTTCTCTGGCTCACCTGTTGGTAGGCTGTGCTCCTAGTCTTTGGCACCATCACTATTGTCTGGGTGATTGTCCTCTTCTACTGGCGTCCGGATACACCGATGACCAGGGAGGAATGACGATGCGAAGATGGCCTTGCAGGTCCATGGATATGCGGCGAGACTTGATCTGAATCTGCTTACTGGGGCGACCCTGTAAAAGCAAACAAAAAGGTCCAAAGACATTTTGTTGTGAACAAAATTGTCCTCGGTGAATCAATTTGTGAGGTAGACTGGTGAAAACACAACCCGGCTACGTTTAACAAGCCTTTCGTCAGCTAGTCTAAGCCGCCCATAAGTATGCTGCACTGAAGATAGTTAATATCTTTGAACTGGCTTACGCACTGCTTGGGCATCTGATGAAGGACGATAAACATCACATAGTCCTCATCAGTGGCCCAGCTGTCCTGTTCCCAAAATTTGACTGGCTCTCCTGTTTACCTCCCTTTACCTGGCGTGAGATTGTGTAAATTTGCATGCGATCAGATATGCTCAAACGATAACCATATGCTATGTCTTTTTTCTGTATGGAGGAAGATCAATCGTATTGATAATAGATCAATGTTGGCAGTATCGGGGTCAACCAGCTGAGAGCATGCCACGATTTGTGTTGGACTGAAGTATAAAAGGTGATGATTGAACATGATTACGAAGATAATGATCCTCTCAAGTTCGTTCCACCATACACGCCTGACTACCCAGTGTTAGGGTCAGGGTTCTACCTGGATGTCCAAAACATCAGCCTGAAAGGCGGGCTAGTACTTGACCCGCACCCACTGAAGCAGCCTCAGTAACGCCATCGACAGCTTGTATATGCCAGGGATCGTCTCTGTGCTGCCTAGTGGCACGCGCTCAAACGTCCGAGCCTTACCGTTGGCGTCCCGAACAGTTGCCACAAAGTACCGGTCGTGCTTGATGACAATGATGCCAGGAAGAAACTCGATCCTAGATGAAACAGGGCCACGTTCCCAAAAGAGACTCCGCCATTGCGACGAGTGCCACGTAGCCATCTGGAGCAGTGCGGTTTCATAAGACTGCTTTGGGCCCTTAGTCTCGATAGAGATGGCAATAGGGTACTTAGTCTCGATAGAGATGGCAATAGGGTACTTAGTCAAGTCGCCCCAATCTGTATGGTTGATCGACATGGATGGACGGTTGATACAGAGCGACCGAATAGCATGGTATTGCGGAGAGGTTGCTTCAGGCTGGAGACAAATGCAAAAGTCGACCATCTTGCTTGGCGCGTTCTCTGATTGGTATGGGGGTACGATTCGGGCAGTCAGACTGCGTTTGGGTTAGCAAGTACCGTCTGAGCTACAGCTTCACGAAGGCAAATACATACCAACATCGATAGTCTAACAGTTCATCGCTGCTGGAGCTATCTCTCATGGCCCACTCCAACATCTGCGAATGCACGTCATTATTCCAAGACGACCAAGGTTTTCTTGGAAACACCTCTTTGCCAGACGAAATATCTTGCGGACCGTTCGAATATCAGGTAGCTGTGATGTTTCGAACTCTGGGCTGTCTCCAAGCATCCACTCTCGGACACGTTCGCCAGCGAGCTGAGAATGAGTCAGCGAGAACCAACACGACTGACGTAGACTCATTAGATAACGTACGTCGTCTTGTAGACCCTTGGGGAAAACGCCGAAACTTTCATCAATTTTCCACAAGCTCTGCGTCAGATTACCCAGCAACATTGGCAGTTCGTCATCCTCCATGCTCGCTCTGGAGAAGCCCGTCTCCCGTAAGCTCGCGTTGTGGAGCTGCTTTGTTGGAGATGAGTGGCGGGAGATCTTGGAAGCTTTGGAAGAAGAAGCCCTCGACGAGGAGGGGGTTTGGGATCCTGTTTCGGCGTTGCTGGGAGCGATGGCTGCAGCCAAACGGCGAAGGGGACGAGGGGTAACATCGGTCGTTTGAGCGGGGGAAAAGTCGCTTTGTTGTCGTTGACGGCCGTCTTGGTCGTCGTCGTTGTCGTTGTCGTAGTTATCTGGATCCCTGGGGTGCTTGGGAGGTATGGTCGGCAAAGAGGAGTCGCCGTTGGGACCTGATCTTGTCGCGGGCCAGGACGTTGGAGCAGATGCGGATGCCGCGTGCGTTGTGAGATGTGACCTGGCCCGTTTCGTGTTGGGATGGGCGTTTTGGGTCTTTCGTTGGTGATAGTCACAAGTGTGTTCGTTGTTGAGCCGCGGTCGCTTGCGCGGTCGGAGTGAGGAGGGCGATGGTTCCTCGAGATGTGCCGGAGCAACAGACTCAAGCCATTCCAAGATGTCGTTGTCGTTGCCCATGGTTTGACGGCATGTGTGTCGGCTTCGGGCATAGACGAGGGACAAAAAGGGTTGATATAAGTTGATTGCGAGGTTCCGAGAGAGTGAGTGGGTCAGGGACGGCTAGATGTAGGGCTTGATTTTGGCCGAGACGCGCTTAGTTAGCTCGATAGAGTGCGGTTACAATGTACTGAACGTGTCTCCAATGTGAAGCGGGGCTCCTGTCTCTACAGATGTCCTCAGCGCGATGTTGCGTCCTAATGCAAGCATCTATCAATACTGGATTATTCATCCTCACAACAGTTAGAAAACTAGCAGACTCGATAGTTCCACACACATCTAGTCAACTACTTCTTAATGAAGGGAAAAGTTTAATAGCATGTAGATGGTATATAGCTAGTATCTTTCATATACATCTTGCCAATTCTACATTTCAAGTTCTCCGCCCCCTTTCAAAATACTATGCATTGCCCTTGCTTTCTGCTTTCGAGATATAATACAGAAAAGTTCATATCAAGCTATGCAAGTCTTAGAAAACCACGAATCAACTTAGGAGTTGGTAGCGAAACCGATGCGGGAGTTGGTGGTGTCGTAGACAGAGTAGTAATTCTCAAGAAACTTCTGACCGATGATAGTGTTGACGCCAGAGCTGCCACCGTCATTAATCCAGGCGTAGTACTTGCCGGAGGTCAGACCGTAGTAGCTATACTGGGCAGTCGGGACCAGGTACTGCGCCGGTGTGAGAGTGTAAGTCGTTGACCCGAACTTGATAGCAAAGTTTGACGTAGGCTTTGTGGTAAACACAGCTAGGCCGGATGAACTATCAGTCTTGCCGCCAGCAGCAGACAAAAACTTGTTGTAGGCGCTGGTTGGGATGTAGATGAGGGTAGTACCAGTGTCAACGATACCAGTGGCAGACGAGGCAAGCGTAGTCGTGCCATAGGTGAAGCTGGCAATAGAGATACCCCAGTATGCAGAGGCAGAGCCGCTTGTGAGTGTTGAGAAGTAGGTGATTGAACCGGTGTACTTGGAGCTATCAGTGCCACCGAGAGTCAGCTCTCCATTGGTGTCACTGGTGTCGCTGCCAGACTCCGGCTTGAAGGAAACACCGAGCACTTCCGTCGAAATAGACCCCTGGCTATAGAGGTTGTCCAAGAAGGTTGGGACGGTGTTGACGTTCGACACCGTGCCCTCGGTGAGATCGACAGGACCAAAGCCGATGATGCCATCGACACCACTAAAGCCGGACGCCGAGGTAGCAGCACCAATGGACTGCGATGCGACGGAGAGGCCGCCGAAGCTGACTTTGTCGGTGTATTCCTTGCCAGAGAACGAGCCAGAGCCGTAAGTGACGGACACAGTACCGCCAGTAGACTTGCCGGTCGATGTTGCTTCGCAAGAGGTTTGGGCACCACACCAAGTGTTTGAGGCTATGTGATTTTAATGAGTTTATTGTGGCATTAGCGGTGCAAATGAAGCCACGTACATCCAGTATCAACGATGAGATTCCAGGTTTTACCACCGATGACGACCGGGGCGACATAGGTGACATCGTCGTTCGTAACCGAGCCCGAGCTGACATCAACGTTGAAGTGGACGGCACTCTTGCCGTTGATCTTGTTAATGCGAGACTGGCCTTTCTGGACGATGTTCTTGACTGAAGTGACGCTGGAGACGTGCTTCAATGGCAGAACAGTGGTTTTGGCTCTGGGCTCAACCGGCGAAGCCGTGACGGCGGCGGCGGCAGCAGCCACAGCGAGAGAGACAGCGAACAACATTGTGTTGAGAAGAGATGAAGATGGTCAATGAGCAATAGAAGTATACTTGAGTGGATGATTAAGAAAAGAAAGGAGTCGCAAAACCAGGAACGAAGAGCTGCATTTATATAAAACGTTATCCACGACCTGGCTTGTTCTGTGCATCTCTTCTCGGAAAACCGGCGTTATGCGACTGACGGTCGTATCTAGTTGGACTACGATTGAATCATCTACCACTTACCCAAGGATCATGATATTCGTTAGGCGTGCGATGATTTCGTTGTTTGTTCGCAGCCGCATAGCCGCTGACACCTGCCGCATCAGGCAGCTCCCACACCTCACTCGGGCTGGAGGTTTCGACCCCACAAGGTGTATGGGCGAATTACCCTTTCAGTAAATCATCTAAGCACATGGAGCGAATAATTGTACTCTGTTCACGTGTGTGCAGGGAAGAGTTGATGATCTTGCGATTAGCTCATACATGATGTTTCTGTGTCTACTGATTGCGATTCGAATGTGAAGCCGTTTAGCCGTCCGTAGCCTACTAGACAGTCGAGGCGTATCCTGTCTTAGTTAGTGTGGTTTCTTGCTCGATACTTGTCGAGACAGTTAGAGATGATTACATATGAAGGTTAACCTAGATAGACTTCTAGCTCTAGAAATATAAATTGACTGACCTTGTACTAATATAATAGTGCTCCTTTGTGAACCTGTTAAGGATATCTAGAAGAATCCTATTTACACATATCACACAGCCAAGGTTCAACGCATATTAACATGTGGCAGTTCCCTTAACTAGCCGCAGGTCCGATAAGGGTTCTGAAATAGCGCCACATCCTACATGGATACTACCTGAATTTCTTTCACTGAACGCCACTATTCATCAAATCGGCGTGCTACTAGTTATGGCATGCGTTCCTGAGCAGACTGGGTTGCTTCACTTACGCCCGAGGTGCATGAACAAAAGTCCCCTTATCTTCACAGAAATGCAGGAGTTGGTTGCTACAAAATGTCTCTAGTGTTACAGATGTTCCGCAGTCTAGATGCGGACGTGGTCTACGGCGCTAACACAAGTTCCTTTCTTTACCTGTTTAAGCTTGTTGGCCGGATCAATAGCAGGTGACTTGCCACCATGTAGATCACCTTAGGCCCGGGAATGCAAAGTCCAGACACACTGTAACTGGTGCAAAAGTCCCTCTTGCGGTGGGTCAACCTACACCAATTGGCTTTCCAAATTCTTGCAAACCGGCAATGTCGGCACTTCAATAGACTAACTTATTGAGCACCCTACCTTCCTTATTAGGCGAGTTAGCCGGGTTGTTGCCGTGTTTTCCCTGGAACTTTCGTCTCATTGCTATTAGAATACATTTTGTTTACAGTCATCGTTGGTTTTACCTTCTCGTACGTTTATCTGCCGGCTTGAAGGTAATGGAACTGTTGCCCAGGGCGCCGTGGGTGCTGAACAGATACCTGTGCGTCTCGTCCTCGGCACGGACAAAGTAGACGACAACGCGCTGCGGCCACGAATCACCAGTAGGCACAATGATGACAGTGTCCTTCATGACACGCTTCTTGGAGTGGTCCACCGTCCAGTCCGGTGTGTCACCTGTCAGCGGGGGAGTTGCCATGGATTTGATGGCTTCACTTGCCTTGACTACATCTGCGGGTCCAGAACTTAAGCGTCCGCATGCCCGAGTTCGAGAACCGAGGAGTGATTTCTGCTGATGCCGTGATTCTACATTGATTGTACTCTCCTGAGCTCACATGTTTAATGTTACCGAGGGTTACGGGAGTGGCAAGCGACTGTTGCCCAGCCTCTCAGACGCTTAGACGTGGTGCTAGCTATATGAGAGCTAAGTATTGAGACTCATCACTTGCAGGGTGTCAGAAATGTTAGCAATATGTTGGTCTATGCAATCGAAGTCAGTACTGGTGGGTGCCTCTCGTCCGGCTCCCCCACAATCTGTTCCCTCTTAAAGGCGCCCATCTAGAGCCAGTCATCCATGGCAAATGCGCAGAAGAGACTTGGGACTGCGGATGAGGTTGCAAAGGTGATTGCTTTCCTACTTAGCGACGATGCAAGCTTTGTGACTGGTGCTGTTTATAACGTTGATGGACTACCTGTCTGGATGATATTGACTAAAGCTGGAAAACTTACATAAATAACTAACGTTGATGGCGGTTGGATATATTAAGCGATTAAGAGTCTTAGCATTCTCGCATCGAAAGCCTAACTATAATTGGACTTTCCAGTTTGACATTTTCGTCTCTAGAGGCGTATCAGGCTGAGGTGAGGTCCCATGAGAATATTCGTTGATAGCCGATGATCGAGTCTTGGGTCAGTGTCGTCCTCTGCCGGATATTAGCTGAGAATTATCCAGTCTGCTTTTAGACCAAATGCTTTTAGGCCAAAAAGGGGGAACCAACCGGTGCTGATAAAGAATTCTAGCTGGGACTTGAAATGTCCGTCTTTGTGAAATGCCACTTCCCTTGAGCTAGAACCCTGACCTGAAATGGGCCAACGCAGGGCCGCTCTAACTAATCCCCTTTGTCTGTAAACCAACCGTTTTGGCCTTTGGATAAGAGTACTATCCGCTCCTCGCATTTCGCCTGCTCGCCCCATTTCGCTTCATGTTCCTTCTCATATTCCTTCTCGCGCTCAATCTATCTTATCACGGATTCTGAGATCCTCGCGCCCTCCTCTGTGTCGTCAGTTAAAGTCATCAACATGAGACGAGCTCCCCTCTAGAGTTCCAGCTTTTCCGAGGAAAGTAATATAGCATCCCATTTTTCTGCGCAAGATGCTCTCAGACAAATTTAGTAACACTTGGCACATTTGACAACCAAAGCCTGCTGAACTTTTAAGAGTGATAAGACCGGGGTGGTGTATATACATCCACTGAAAAGACACTACTTGCCTAATTCTGTGTCTTCTTATAGACATTCTGCTGCTGGGGTCGCAGTCTTCAAATCCCCTGCACAGCGCACAAGTGAAAAGATCGCTCTCTGCGGGTTTGGCTCGACTTGGGCCTGCTTAGCTGGAATGGCCGTCCATTATGTACGGGATCGGCGCTGAAGAAATTGACGAAAGTTCGCTGCGCTAGTAAATTCTAACGGCTATGCAACGTGTGGTTTTGATATGGGGTAGAGAGGAGGGCTGAAATATTTATGTCTTTATTATAGTAAGGATAAGGGACGGCCGATTGAGCTGTGGTATAGTTAATAACTAACAAACAAAGACTGGTCATAACTAGGTAATAGAGATCTTATTCCTTCCCACTGCTAATAACGACGGAAGTTAATAATGATTAATCAGCTATAGAGACCTCCCTTGATATATCATCTCGTAATAGACGTTAGCCGTAAAGGATCTTCAGTCAGTCCACTTATCCCGCTTCAGTATCCATTTCTATACATAGCAACCAAAGATTTCAACCACCAAACAGCGTTAAATGCCCAATTTTGGGAGATGTATGCTATTTGAATTATGGATTTACCTTATTTGTAAAGAATCTGTATGGCTTGTCGAATAAAAGGGTATCTGTCGTTATACAAGTATCGAAAAGCGTAATACCATATTACCGCGGAGGAAAAAAACGCGAAAGCGACGCCTAATACATCAGCTCCAATCTTCCAATGGAGAGCACTGATATCCTGTACTAGGCCGATTGCAAACTTGCGAAGATGGTGAGCTAATCCAGTAACTTTCCTGATAGCTGCTCGAACGAATCTCATACTATTCACAGAAACCCTCACACTAAAGTGGACAAGTGGTGTTACCAAGATGGCCCAAGTAAATCCAAAGAATAACTGGTCGCCGAGTAGAAGGCATGGTAGGAAGATGTGTGCTATCAGGGCGGCAAATAGTGAGATAGCGATTGCGAGCAACAAATAGTATTTGTTAAGATAGCTTCGTAGGTATTGCCGAATCACAACTCCGATGGTGACACCCGCGAAGTAAGTAAGAATAAGGAATCTGCAGAACCATCACTTCTCTGATAGAAGCGGGGCAAGTATAGGAGTTGAGGCTGCAAGACAACTCTCCCGTCTATGAAGGCGTCTAATGCGACTTCCAAATGCTGCTCCAAGGATAATGCTTCCTAAGAAAGAAACAAGATATACAGCCGACGGGGACGGTAATGTTATCTTGGCGCTCAATCGGTTGGGTTGTTCCGATAATATAGAGTTCCATACCTGATACATGTTACCCTTTACTTTGGCGCTTGAAGGGCAGAGTTGTTTTAGGAAGACAGAGTAGGCGAATGAGTCCGTAGCGTTAAGTTAACTCTGGAGAGTCTGCTGATTTTGGAGTTCGGCACTATTTACTAGGGGTGGTTTTAAGACTTCATAGAAATCACGCATGATGCAGTATTTGAACACTGTTTTATCTTCCGCTGGCGTTCGATCACTAGCAGGAATGCCTTGAGTTGTTTATGGACATGTGTGGCAGTTCTCTCATATTGCAAGTCTTTGTTATCCACGACAGACAAAGCCGGGTCTAAAGACAGGCTCTCGGACTATTGTTCATAGCTCTCTATTCTTAGCTTTGTGTCTCAATTCATCCAAGAGACAAAGAAAAGTCGCAAGACGCGGCTTCAGACCACCGGTGTTGGTTCTCTTTCTTAACTTTATGTCACAATGGAACGAACGGGAGTTAGGTCCTTATGCATAGTCATAGCGTAGTTGTGAAGGGAAAAAGGTAGATAGTAGCATCAATTTCCTTGAGCATCCTCTCAACTGAAACCAGTGATTTGGTAACTCCTTTTATTTCTATATCTTCCTCCTCATGAATCCGACTGTTGCGATTGGGTTCAGGAAAATTTGACTCGGTGGGGAAGCTCTCAGGAAGCATCAAACTTTTCAGGATCCGGGTACAGGCAAGGATCTATGTTGTTGGCTTGGTTGGGATCCTAATGGTTGTGTATGCTGGAATCGCAAGGCTAGAGGAAACAGTGACTGGCCTGTGAATGATGCATTCAAACGCAACTAAATCCCGAGTTAGCTCATGATGTCGTGACTAAACTCTTGAGTTATGGGCGGCGATATGCTAAGCAGGAGCCGGTCGAGTCTCTGACTCTCCTTCATCACGCTATCCACTTTCACCATCTTTAAAATGCCATACATGTCAATCTGGCCGCTAGAACCGTAAATACCTTCAATCTCTGTTCTGAGAGGCTTAACAATCACGGTCCTTGCGTCTAGAGCGGTTGGGTAGTAGTAACTATCTAGAATATATCAAATAAAAGACATATATGGCTCAACGTAAATGACAGTCTGGTATAACTATCCTATTCAAAACGTTCGTTAGATGAGATAGCGATGACCCAATGTCAGACCTCGGGTCTGCTTCTGCTGCCATAAGTGCTGGGTTAGTCTGCTTGTAGGAACTAGCGTGTCAGTTTTCCAGTATCGGGCATGGGCGCCTCTGGATTCCATGATGTATTGAATTGGGACAACTGCCTCATTAACTAATTACGAATGGGAATATAGGCGGCGCTATCGCAGAGGCCAGGTGAACCGGTACTGTTTTCCTAGTGAAGATAACGAGCAGAACCGCCTCGAGATGATCCACCTTGTCTACTACCGCGGGTCTGGAGGTCGCCTGTTTCTTGCACTGGCTGACTTGAGTAGGCTTACTCTCGAGCCGGACAATGTGATCGTCCAGACGATGAAAACCCCACACCGTGATAAGCTACGCCATCCTTCAAGAAGTGGGCTGAGGTAGCTAATGGGACTGAGTCGAGATTTAATTCTTTTGATAGGCGAGTGACAAGCGCCAACATTGAACAGGTTGCTAAACGTGTCTATAATGAAATCAAAGAGAGCTGACAAGTAAGAGAAATATTTCCGTCTGTCGTGAAGGGCTTGGATAGGATGTAGAGTCTATAAGTTCTGTATATATACAAAAAGGAGTACGTTGGACTAAAAACCAGAGTTGATAGACCCAGTGCAAAGCATGTGTGAGAAAAATCCAAGCGAGTAGTTGACACCTGTATTGGTGCAGCCCTCGTCGTCATTCTTGGTGCAAAAGCCCAAGGTCTGGCTGTTTTGAGAAAACTCCCAGCCCTCACCGTTCCAGTTGAAGCCGTATTGATCTTCCGTCTTTAGACCACGAATTTCAAAGACGCCTTCAATCAAGCATCGCTCTGAGACACACTGCGACTATGTCAGCCGTGAATAGAAATAGTAATAGCGGGTGGTTGGCATACCTCGAACTGCTGAACGTTGTCAAGGCAGCCTCCTGGGTAGGACACAGCGGCTGGATCAGTGCTGTAAATATCGCCTCCAGTATTAGGAACGATCTCCCCGATTCCGCCTTTACAATTAGCATGTGTCGATACAATGCCACAGTTGAGTCTGCTCACCTTGAGAAGCAGAAGTGCCAACTGCGAAATCCGCTCGGGAGTAGCCAACAAGGGCCAATAGGCTAACTACGCGGAGAATAGAGAACATTGTGGCGGTTCTGGGTTGAATTGAGTTTGGGGTATGTATTGAGCTTATTGTTATGAATGTTGTGTTTGTATCTGTGAGTGTTAGTACTGAGATTCCCCTCAACAGCAATACTTCCCTACCATCAATGCTATATTTATATTACCATGAAACCTTTGCAGGATCTAGGCAGCAACTAAACTATTCTGACTAGTATCGTTCTCTAGAGAGATAATCATCAACATAATGCTCTGACCAGAATAGTTCCCTAAGGAGATCATCATCGAGATGCTCCAACCACTGGTTCCCTAGGGGAGATTAGCATCGTATTCCCTATTTGATGACCATCCATAATCTTGGCAGACGTAGGAATGTTTCGAATGCGGAATCTCGTGAGTATAATAATCGCTGATCGACAGGCTAAAATTCCTTCGCGCCTTTCAGCACCTATTTATTTATTTATACGCTATAGACCTAAAAGGTAGATAGTGCTTCTACTCTATAAAGATACAGGAGAAGCTTTCAGCACCTAGTCTATCCCCACACATTTGCCTCACCTATACCGCCCTATGCTCTGTGACGTAATTGCTACCATCGTAGGATGAGCTAGCCGCATCTACTAGTATAGTTCATGCGCTACACAATCCCTCCACTGGCATTGCCGCATCTACAATAGTAAAGATATGCACTTTATTAGTCCTGAGCTTCTACCATTGGACGGGGAAACAACGGACGGGGAAAGCGATGCGGGGATTGTCGCATCTTTTGACTTTTGAGTCTGCAAAGGATCTTCAGAGGGATCGATCCCATATCGCCCCAGCCCAAGATTCGCCAAATTTGAGTGTGGTCTCATGTACTGTTTGCGGTGGTTGGCTGAACAGAACATCTCGGCAGGGATCCTTTCGCACACTGAGCAAATGATCTGGCCTGGTGCCTGGCCATTTCTTGACGTAAAGAGCATGGATTAGTGGTGCTTGCACTAGTTTTCGTCTCCGACTTGTTCTTGGTGACGGACGCGTCCGTCGTCAGCCGGGTCTGTATCTTGCGAACTTGCTCAATGATAGTTCATAGCCCGTGGGGATGAACGAGTCATCAGGGATCCCCTTGATTGAGGCAAGACGCCTTTTCTGTACTAGTAAGTAGTAATAATATAAAAGCAATAGTTCTCTTAATACTAATGTTGTAACTATAGCTTCAAGTTGAAACGCAAAAACGTAATACCTCTATGCACATGCCCCAAGACTACTATATTACCATGAAGTAGCTTTATATCCCTTAGAAAACCTAAGCAAGCGCTTACTCCCTGGAGTGACCTACTCATCATCGATGAACATGTCATGTTGAAATGCGTTTGTCTCATCAGAATGTTCAGTAGGAAGCCCCAGTGATCCTTGGTCAGTTTTGAGATACCCGTCTTTCTCCGAAAAGATAATGAAGGCAGCTGAGGTTCCATGATTCAGATACTGATAACTGCGGGCCACAATGTCCCAAAGTCCGATGCCTCCTGTTGATGAACCCCATGCAAGGTTCATGCCGTCGGTGGAAAAGGCAATTGCTTGCACCCGAATGCATTCAACCCCAGCGTCAATCTTCTCTGGAGCGATGCCTGTGTTGTTCCAAACCTGGATCATGCGGTCGTATGAAGCCAACGCAAGTGTCGTGCCGTCGGGCGAGAAAGCATTTGCCGTCACCCACTTCTCGATCTTGATCACGTTCTTCTTTCTCCCATACATATCCTAAATGTTGACTGAGCCGTCAGTCGAGGCGGAAGCCACCAGCTTTCCGCCCGGAAAAAAGGTCAAGGCAGTGGCAGAGTAAGCATCATGGATCTTCTTACGTTGCCCGTCTTTATGGTCCAGAGCCTGAATGTGCCGTCTGTTGAAGCGGACGCGATGGACTGTCCATCCGGCGAGAACTTGATGGCATCCATCGGCCCTTCATGGCCTTGAATGATCTTGTTGTGCTCTCCCGCCGAACTCCACAGCTGGATGGCATGGTCATGAGATGCAGATGCAACCATACGGCCGTCTGCAGAGAAGACTACAGCCAACATAGGCCCACTGTGGCCTCGATGTGCCTCTTGGTGCGTCTTCGCATCCCAGATCCTGACCGTGCCGTCATACGAGGCGGATGCTAGCTTCTCGCGTTCAGGTGAGAAAGTAACGTTGCTAACACCACCGTTGCAGCCCTTAAAAGTCATTCGAGGCCTTCCAGTACCAATGTTCCACGTCGTTACTGTACGATCTTGTCATGATAATGCGAGAGTCTCGCCGCTTGATGAGAAGGCTACTGAGAATACTGGCGCTTGGTGCTACCGAGCTTTTGGAGAGTAGTCCCTTTAGTCGTATCCTAGAGTCGGATTTTGCAGTCATGGGAGGCCGATGCAAGCGTCTTGCCGCCTGGGGAATATGCGACATTGCTGACCTAACTACTGTGACCCTTGAGTGTCTTGAGGAGCACGTTTTTCTTGAGGTCCCATAGCTTGATGGTCCGGTCTTGAGACGCCGACGCCAGAATTTGGCCTTCAGGGGCAGCGGGGACCGAAAAACCTGCTGGCTCATGGCCAGAAAACGTATCACAGTCCTCCTTGGGCATTCTCAAAACTGTCCGACTCTGGACGTCGCAGAGTCGGATAATGGAATCGTATGAAGCAGTTGCAAGCCTGTCGCCGTCAGGCGAAGAAGCAACCGACAAGACGCTGGAGCCGTGGTCAGTGAAGGTCTTGTTATAATTTCCAAGGTGACATCCCAGAGCTTATCTGTGCCGTCGTGCGATGCTGATGCAAGGCATGTGGCGCCTGGCTGGAAAAGGCGGTTGCATGAATTGGTCCCTGATGGCCCTCGAGAACCTGCAAACATACGTCACTGCCTCTAATAACTTAGACAGATTCAACACATAGTAGCCTCTGCTTTCACATTTTGTTCCTAACTTTACTCGCCAGTGGGCTAAAGATGAGGGCAGATCCGCACGTCTACAGCGGGGCTCCCTCTATCAGGGATCTATAAGTCAATAAGTATTTCTCGGCGTCTTTCAAGAACTCGACAAGCTCTTCGGATTGTATCTAGAAAGAGTTGAAATTACATGTGGAATATTTGCGCCGCCTTGCCACCGCGGAGCACTCAAGAATCACGGCAAGAGAGAGCAATCATTACGATCAAAGCAAAAAGGCACACAACTCAGGGACTGAGATGGACTGTCATCCCGATTGCTATACATAGGATACTTCATCAGCATCCATGTCGATCAGCTACTCAAGTATAAAAGCGGCCGCTGTCGGGAGAAATGAAAGCTGCCGAGGACGGCGCTGTGTGAAGTAATGAACCAAGACGAACATATCTGATCCATGGTCGGTTCGCTAGCTACAGAATGATTGAGTAAATTCCTTCCACGTTAGTACGGGCCATGATACCAGACTCAAGACGCTTTGGGTCATGATCCACAGACATGGGTGCCAGGACAGTACCTGTTTCCAGGAGCGTTATTAATACTGTTGCACAGAAGGTGCCTCGTCTCGAGAGTCGGCACGGGATGGTTTTGCCTGCAGACGAACTTGCCTGGAAGACGCAGTTGATGCGAACTTTGTCGTTTTCTTTGGCAGCCGACTTGGACAAGCTTATCACGGCAGCTTTGCTGGAACAATACGTGGAGCACTTTGACATACTAACTTGCCCAAAGGTGCTGGCCGCAGACACCTGTAATGACCTATGTTAGATCTATATTCTGTTATGGGTACCCTTTGTTGTAGCGAAACTTACGATGCTGCCGGCTGTCATTGCTTTTAGTTGCGCGCGTAAACAAGTAAAGATGCCAACGACATTGACAGAAAGGATAAAGTCCAACTGGTCATTGCTGACTTCGGTGAGGGGAGCAGAGGGGCCCAGAACTCCCGCCATGTTCACAGCGCCGTCACGTTTTCCGAATTTCTGCACCGCCGTGTCTATCCACGAATCAACAGAAGCTCCGTCCCGAACGTTGACGACAGTGCCAAGGTGCTTTGTGGTGCCGCCTGGTAAAGCCTCGACTGCAGTGTTGAGTGCAGCTTCTTGCAAGTCGGCCAGAGACCGATCTTGAGTAGGAGCCATTTACGTCAGCGGGTATAGAAACTCGTTGAAGTAGGTTGGAAGACTGACCACCTTGCCCTCGAATGTTGCCATGTTGCGCGTCTCTGTCATAGATGCAATGCTTCAGATTGTCAACCTGGATCTGATCACTGAACGCGCAAGAGGATCTTCCAAGGCGGCTGGATCTTTACCTCCTAGCCGAAACCTCTTATCTTTCAGGTGTGTCGTGAATACTTATCACTGGCGCCGTCTCATCGAAGTAACTGTTTGGGAACGGAACGATCGCCGACGCCGAGATAAGTGTCGGCCAGAAAGCGCTGGACTCCGAGCCGAAAAGCTTGGGGTAGTGATAGCGTCGTGTGGATGCCAAGCACCCCAGATTTTAGAAAATCCGGGGTCTTGAGATAAGTACCTGGGCTAGATTAGCCGTCTACGAGCAAGAATGGCATGACGGGGCTGGGCAGGCTAAATCATGTTCGGCGTTATCTACGTCGATTTTAAGCTACGACTGCGTCATGGTCCTCGTTAGATGCGTCCAGTTTGATATCTTCCCCGTATTGCTCGTCGGCCTTGGTCGCCGACGTCTGGTTTAGAACGGTCACAGTTGATGAATTGCGGTTTGTTTATATACGTTCTATGGAGGGTGGTTGTTCCCGAAACTTGTCCAATTGTTTCTTCAACTCGATTCTTCTCTCGCAAGTGATTTCACTATGGCTTCCCCCCAAGAGTACGTCGACAGAAAGGCCATGTTGAAGTATGGCCCAGAAATACTACAGCACGACATATGGTCAGTGGCTTTCACCGCGAGCAGGAGATAACGCGGATTGGGCAATGCCGGGTTCTTGGTACCGCACCGTTGGTATCTCTATGAGTGGGTGGAATTGTATCAGGAGCAAAGCCGAGAGATATCAGTCTCGGGGCCGATGTAGGTGTCGGAGGCCGAGACCGACACCGAGACTAAGCTCTGCCCCTCGGACGATCCGGTTGACGTCGCACTCGTCGCGGCAGTCGTCGACGTCGGCGTCGGTCTTTGCTGCGCAGCTTGACGCTGCAACTCCCACAGATAACTCTCCGATACTGAGACCTGGACGACGTCGGCGGGAAACGTGCAGGTGTCGTGCCGGCGGGTACAGCGAGCATACGGACGCCCACCAGAACATCTGACTTTGGCGGTTCGACACTGCTTGCAGCTGGTCCATCATGTTAGGCTCGCTCGCCCTCGGTATGGCTTCAGACCTCCGAACTCCGATTAGTGGACTTACAACTGTTGATGTTCTCCGCAGAATCAAGAAAAGTGCGTGCCTAAGAGTGCCACTTGATCCACATCTTCAAGCCATGCCTTCAACTCGTCTAGGACCTCATTCCTTCGGTCATTTAAGGCTTCAACATGATTGAGATGTCTTGCTCCATAGATGCGAATACCAGCTCATGGCTATTACCGCAACATTCTCTTGTCAAGAGCTTGATTGAAGTCATCAGAGGGGTTGCATCCGTGACACCCAAACCCGTGGCAAAGACTAGCCCGGTGTTAACTTTAACACGTATTTGCCTCGGGTGTTGGTCAAGCTCCCTATGCTTATTAGGCAACGTAATATTGCGACGTGTTAAATGAACCTTGGGCGTATTGCTTAGCATGAGGAAGAAAATTCGGAACGGACATGGAAAGATGGCATTATTCCATGGTGCCTCTAGTACTACGGGGCGTCTAGCATATCCCGACAACCGTCATTATTTTCAAGACCTCATTCTCCACTTCCAGGCCTGATCATCTGCTTCATCCGAGGCAATTCACCAAGTCGCTAGTCCACTTCATTATTCACATCCCATCTTCACATCGGATCAAGACATTTGCACGGATCTTCTATTCCTCTTTAAGGCATCTCAATTCTTGGGTATCACACAGGCCATTTGCCTCTTCTCTAACAGATGCCCTATGTTCTATGCTGGCGATAAAGGCATTGGACACGGTCCAATCCTTTTCTCATCTTCTAATAAAACCGTCCTGTCCCAGCAACTCAATGCTGTCAGACTGGGATATGCGACTCAAATCGAATAGACTCGAGGCTGTATCATTCGATACTCAAAGGTTCTTCCTTTCATTCTCGTTCTCAAAGGTTCTTCCCTTCTCGGAGCTGGAATCAACTGGTGGGTCTTCGGCGCTGTCATCCGCAGGGCCCTTCTCGCCCATAGCCCCTCGGCTAGCGACGTCGAACAAGCCAAGGCGAATGGCCTCGGCCTCGACCTCTTCCTGAGTGAGGAACGGCATCTCCTTGGCGGCCTTGACGTAGGAAATGTTCTCGACGTAACCCTTGGCAAAGATGATGTCGATCTCCTCGAGAGAGCGGTTTGCGGTCTGGTAAAAGTCAGTTGCCATTCTTTATAAAGACTGCTTAGGCTCTCTTGGAAACTTACCTCGGGGTAGAACAGGTAGAGGACGGGGAAGAAGCAGGCGTTGACAACAGCGAAGAACAGGTAGGTTCCCCAGCTGATACGCTTGATCATAATAGGCACAACCATGCTGTACATTTGTTAGTAACTCGCCGCTGAAGCACAATCCAGTAAGAAAACTTACACAATGAGGAAGTTGAACAGCCAGTTGGTGCAAGTGGAGACAGCGTTGGCCTTGGATCGGGTCTTGAGAGGGTTGATCTCGGCAGGGTAGAGCCAAGGAAGAGGCAACCAGGTGGCACCAAACGAGGCGATATAGGTGAAGAGACCGACAGCGGCGCCCCTCGCAGCGGTTTTGGTGCCAGGGATCAAACAAGCAAAGACAAGAACCATGGACAACATCTGGCCGGCAGTACCCCAGAGTAGAAGCCTACGGCGACCAACTCGCTCGACGAGGAACCACGAAGCCGTGGCGAAGATGCTGTAGACAATCATGTTGACACCGCCCAGCAGGAGAGACATGTTCTTAGTCTCGCCAATGGACTCCTGGAAGAGAATGGGGAAGTAGTAGATGACGGCGTTGCATCCGCCGACCTGCTGCATGAACTGGGCACCAGAGCCGAGCAGCATACGACGGAAGTGCTGCGTCTTTCCGTTGGTGAAGAGGGCCTTGACGGGGGTGCTCCTTTGTCCGGCGAAGCCAGAGGCGCGGATGGAGTCGAGGATGACATCTCGCTCCATCTTGGTCTCTGCGCTGTCGATTTCGTAGCCACGGATAGCAGCAATGACCTTTTCGGCATCTTCGTATCGCTCGTGGGTGAGCAGCCATCGGGGAGACTCGGGCAGCCAGATCATGGCAATGGAGAGCACCAGACCGAAGACGACCTGGAAGGCAATGGGGAAGCGCCAGACGAGGTCAGGGCTTCCGTACGAAGCACCGTAGTCGATCCAGTACGCGATGAGGGTACCGAAGGCAATGATACCACCTTCGATGCAGATGAGAAGACCGCGGTTGGAGGTTTTACTGCATTCGGCCTGGTAGGTAGGGATGGTCGAGGTGTTGATGCCGTTTCCGACACCGGTGATGACACGGCCGATGATGAGCTGGGCGAGCTGCGAGCGGCCCTTGACACAGCTGATCTGGATGATGACGCCCAGAATCATGATGACACCGCCGAGGATCATGGCCTTCCGGCGGCCGAGGAGATCACCAACGGCGAGGATGAACACGGCGCCCGCCAGGCAGCCGATTTCGTAGATGGCGGTGACAAAGCCCTGCATGGTCTCGCCGTACGTCTCTGGGAAGTAGTCGTTGAAGTGGGGAGCAGAGATGATGCCGCTCATGACTCCCTGGTCGTAACCGAAGAGCAGGAAGCCCGTCGTGGCCACCGTGGTGATGGCCAGCGACAGGCGGTTCCCAGAGAAGCCTGCAAAGGTGGGAGGCGCCATGCTGGGCAGGCTAGGCTGGTTTTTGAAGGGGGGGGGTATGGGAAGGGCAAAACAAAAGGCAAGCCTAGGATGCCAGAGAAGTAGTAGCAAGCAAGTCCGGCTGCGCTTGAAGAAGGGGTATCGACTTGCAAAGCGGAATAAGCATGCAACGCTCAAGTCGGGAATGGGAAGGGGCACGCTCGGGCTTGTTATAGGAAAAGACGAAGGGACCTCGACAAGCCGGGAAGCACCTAGTTCAAAAGCTCATATACCTACGACGATTAAAAAATCTGCAAAAGTCTCTTTAAGATGGAAGTTTCATGGGACGCCCCACAGGGATAACCATGTCTGAAGATGATCTTCTCCCATGACGTTTTGTGGTGGTTGATGCAGGTTGGCCCGCGAGGGTTGTGTCGCCCGGGGTCCGACTCCAGTTCTCCACCACCCGCAAAGTTGAAAAGTGGAATCTCGGCCGGGGGGGGGGGGGGGGGAANNGGGGGGGGAATAGCGAAGTTCATGAATCGTGCGGGTCAGTTACGGAACGGTGAAGGGCTGAAGGGCACAGACGGCCCAGTATTCATTATCAAAGGGCAGCACGGGGGTGACCCAGTATTCGGTCAGCGACCCAGTCTTCAACAAGAAGTGACCCAGTCTTCAGTGAAAGCGGCCCAGTCTTCAGTAAGAATGACCTTTGTGACCCAGTCTTCAGTATCAGTGTCCCAGTCTTCTCAGTAAGAGGGACCCAGACTGTAAGAGCAACCCCGGTATTCGATTATCAAACGCCAACCCACAGCCGAGGGCCCTTTTTTTCGTCCTTTTGTCGATCCTCCGTGTCGTCATTCCCGTGTGCCGCCAGCCGTGCCGCCAGCCGCGCCGCGAACCCCTACCGCTGGTTGTCCGAGATCTGCCAAGCCGGGACCAAGTCCATATAGATGGCTCCACAGGGGCCCAGAACTAACGGCTTTGCTCGGCGTTACTGTATGTTTCGGTCGGGCAATGACGTAGAGGCCAGAGCAGCAAACGGCGCAAACATCGAACCATTTGGGCGTCTTTTCTGGAGAAATGGGGGATGGGGTTGCATCCTTTCAGTGGACTTTTCTATCAAAGGTGGGGATGGGCCTTTCTTCGCGGAGAACGAACGAGTGAGTTTCTGACGAGGAAACAAATGAGAAATGGAGGAAAATCACGAGCCTTCTAATTCGTGCAAGTACCTCCTGTAGGTAATTAGTACTATGTAGAACAAACACAAGCACAAGCACGAGCACAAGCACAAGCACGAGCCTGACAAGGAAAACCCCGCTTCTGATCTCAGCGACTCGGCTGTCAACGACAAAAGATCGCCTCGGCAGGTGAAAGAACGCGGGTGGTTTACTCTAATCTCATTAATCTTAAAGCGCGAAGGGTCTTCTCCGGGGTTTTTCGTAGTTATTACGTAGCAATGGACCAACATCTGCATAGCATCTCCCCAAGTACGTACTCGCATCTAGATCTCCCCCAAATCACACCATGTCCCTCCACCAGCATCAAAATCCTCCCCTTCCATTCCCATTTGCTTTACTCTCTTCTCCCCTTCATTTCCTTCCTCGCTCATCGCGGTAACTCGCACAAACAAACCACTCCACACCCCAGGCTGATTACTATGTATTATCGTCCAAAACCCCACTCTACGCGCACCGAAGGAACGAACCCATCACGAATGTCTCATCCCTGTGGAGCCGCCGTGGAGCACCGGCTCCGTAAATATCCCCATGTCTTAAAGCCATGGTTGCTCCCTAGGTGGGCTTGGTGGATTTAGTGCGTGAGCCTTCTGACGTATTGAACTCGCCAAAGCACCACGTCCCCCGGTTGGAGTCGTACATGGCCCGTCGTAAACGGCCGTCCGTTTTGCTGCATTCAGCAAGTGCCCCGACTAGGGACCGGTGATAAGGCGAGGCTGATGAGAAATGGCGCTCCGCTTATTGCGCATGCATGTTTTGTCTCAGCGACGATATGGGAATATTCTTGCGCGTAGAGCGCTGGCTGCCTCTTCATCCTTCCTTTGCACTCCACCAACAAGACCCGTAAAATACGGACGACCCGACGGACAGCCAACGGACACGTCGTAACCGTGGAGTAAAGTAATTTGTAATTTCGGTTGAAGCCTTAACGCTGGGGAAGCGAGTTGTCCCGCTCAACAGCCTATCGTCACCCCGGACTTTGCTCGTGCCCTGCGACGTTGCGGTCGCACCGCCTGAGGCCAATGTAGGTTGATTACCTTCGACGCCGCGGGGTTGCAGAGGAAGAGGAAGCCAAAGTCGCATGTACGGGCGTCTTTAAAACTGTTGCCTGGAAGTCCAAGGTACACAGACACACGCACACACCACACACAAGCACGCGGACAGACCCTTTCGGTGAAGCCAGGAACCGAGGCAACAGATCTGCACGGGCTAAAGGGGGCCGCTCCATCGGCCTAGCTAGAAGGGATCCCGCTTCGGGAAATATATCTTGTCAGGCCTTGGTAGGAATTAAGTTTGAGAAACTAGCAATATACAAAGTCCATAGAAGTGACGTAAGTGCGGTGAACGCGGTGCAAGTGCCGAGGCAGCGCTCTTGGACGATGCCGGGATTCAATCAGATACACACAGACGCAATTTCAATGGTTCTGACTGACGAGAAGTCATCGTCGATGCCGGTGCCGGATTTTTATATTCTTGGCATGAGACCCCGTGGTCGCCTCAGTCAAGGAGTTTGATATCCCATGCTCCCACCATCTCCTACTTGGTTGGCGCCTGCAAGAATGCAGATCCCTCACGGCATTACGGCTCCTCAGTGAAGATGTGTCAAATTGGGTGCATGATGCACGCGTAGATGGGTGATTTCCAATGTTTCGGATCAGTTCACGCAGGGCCGCTAATCTCAATGCAACTCCAATTCATTTTTGACTGCCACACAGAGGCAGCTGCCAACATCGTTGGGGGAATCGTTGCCCACAAGCTTGTTGAAGAGTACGTAACTACTCCCCGTGCTACGTACAAACAAACTCTATGTAGCGAGTCTATTGTCTTAGATTCTCCGTTAGTCCTCTCCTCGGCTACCAGCTAGGTTCTTGTTCAAGAGATGACGCTTCCAGATACATCAACTCGATATCATCGCAACTAGTGAATAGCTGTTGTCTGACTATGTCTACTAAGACACCTCGAGTCATCTAGGCCCTAACCATACAGGTATTAAGTGCGGTGTATCTGCTCGAAATCCAAGCCTTGGACTCGCTCCCATTTGAGCTCAAGGGTAGGGTCAGGTGAGGCTCTCGGGAGACGAGAGGATATGCATTTTGTTACAAGCGCGGCTCCCCAAACATCAAGGTAAAGTTTTCTTTCTGCTACAAATCAATTGACTTATATTACAAATCAGTTCAGTATTGGGTAGGCCAAGAGGACGAAACAGCGCACAATGGAGTTTGCAGAGAGGCGCATTAATGTACGAGAAACTACCCAATCATCCAAAATTGCTTCTCCTCGGTAGTTAGTGACACCTTGACGGCACTGACATTCTCCTCTGATGTTGGTCTCTTCGTTTTAGAAATTGCAAAGATGCAATATCCTTGCGGAACGTTCAGCCACAAGCAACCAGGGATTGGGTCGGGCTGCAAGGTGGCAATGTGGCGAATTTAGCACGCGAGGTGCAGAGTTTGACGACCATTCTCAGATGCCCAAGTGGTCGATCTTTCCTTGTCTGCACGCAAGATGAAGTTGACGCGCCAACGTGCTTCACAGACTATCTACGAGGATGTGCCGTCACCAAGCACTCACTTTCCTCAGCTCAGTTATGGTCGAGAATGACTGCTTAGAGCTTGCCGTCAACTGAATAGGGATCAGTGACCACGGCCCGATATTCCTACCGGTGAGGTGTTTGCTGGCCACCTACCTAGTTAAGGACCCCTGATATGCGGTCATCTTGCCCAAGAGTAGCACTTTCGATCCAGTCATTTCGGTGACTCAAACTCCAGTGTAAGAACAAATCCGGACTGGCACCGGCTGCCTCAATGCCAGCTACTCCTTTCTGCTTAGGCCTAAGTCGCTTGACAAAGTTGAGTCTCGATGGGGGTTGAGAGCCTGGGCTGCGGTTGCAAGTCAGATGATGCTGTAAGACTTGTCTCACCGGACTTTGTTTCTATGGCTGAATCGCATCAGCCACTCCAACAGAAGGTCTTACGTCAGACGGCGAGAGTGAGCAATGAACCGTGAACGACCTGTTAAATCACGCAAAGCCCCAGAAAGTTGTTTTCAACCACAGTTCTCCGAATACAACCCCTGGTCGCCAAGTCCTGTCGGGCTCCCCTAAGTCCGCCTCTGCTTCATACTGAGTCCGCTTCTAAGCCAGCTTCTCGTTAAGACCAGCTTCTCAAAGGGGACAATGGTGGTCGACTCAGTATTCGAGATGGACTACTCGATAATCAGGCTGCTCTGTGCAGTGGATGCAAAGTCCGGAATGAAATGATTATGTATATAAGGCCACGTCCGGTCCTTCGAGGCTCTAAACACTCTCTTTTAAACTACCTAACTAGAGGCACGGTATTCCCTCTGGCTACGTTAGTTGAGGGTCAACTGTTGAAGGTATGGCACCGGAGAGTTGCGTACATCTCGATGAGCGAGCGTTGGGGAGTTGGGCAGAGGCAATCTTAGCTACTAGAATTCAATTCATCCACCATTTTATCCCACCCGGTCTTGATTTCTTTCCCGTGCCTTGCCACTTTCGAGGAAGCCAAGGGGATAAGAGAGCACCTGGACTCAGGCAATCAACCTGGCCCAGACAAATGATGAACACAAATGGTCAGTCTGCGTCGTAGCAATGGTAGTCTCTCTGCATGAGATTGCCAGAGTATTAGGTCTAGTAAGCTAGCCGGGTTCTAGACTTCTGATCTTGTTTAACTGGACATGATCTTAGTCGCTAATCAGGGTAGAAATGTGGCGGTGGCTAAGACGCTAGGTTCATGCACTACTTCGTACTTGAAGGCTTGTAAGACACCACGTCGAAAGGAAGGCAGAGAGCAAGGTAAACTTGGAGGTATTTATTATGTAATTAATTAATCAGTATTTCCAAACATGATGGTAATGGCTTCAGGTGATATTCTAGACGCTGACATGCTCGTTGGTGGGAGCTGGGGTCTTGGGCTTATCATCATCCTCAACCAAAGTCTGCTTGTCGTTGAGCTTGGGGTTGCGGAAGCACAACGAGAAGCCGATAAGCGGGATACAGAGACAGATACCCGTGATGGTCAACAGGCGCTGGACGTGCTGGTAGGAGTCGACAATGGCGGCGCGCTCCTCGGTGCCCATGGGATACAAGGTGGCGGCCTCGAAGGGGTTGCCGTACGTGAAGACGGCCAGCGTGTCGTTGATGCCAGCAAGATTCTTGCTCAATGTCGACGGCAGCACTTGACTCCAGATGGCTCCCGACACAGCGTTTCCGAGGGCAGAGCCGACGTTGTAAGTGGCCAGGTAGAGACCAGTCATGACGGCAAGGTGCTCGTGCTTGACGTAGGCCTGGAGAGAGGCCTGCGCAGGGTACGGGAACATGCCACCGGCAATACCGAGGACAATCTGAGCGCCAATGACACCGGATCGACCGGCGCTGGAGGGATCACCACGGTAGCGGATGAGAAGACCGAAGGCGACGAGGAACAGGACAGTACCGGCGACGATGAACATCTTGATACGGCGAATCTTGTAGACGACGAGGCCGAGGAGGGTTCCGGTAATAACACTGGCGAATGAGTAGAGCGAGGTGATTCTAGTGGCAGCCGTGATGCTGAAGTTGAAGGCCACGACAAGGACGGTGTACAGGAAGTCGCCCTGCATGGTCCAGGCAAAGTTGAGCAGGATGGCAATGCCCATTGGGGCCCAGATCGCGCGGTCCTTCATGAGGGTGAAGGGGACCAGCGGGTGAGGAGCTCGGAGTTCCCAGATGATGAAGACGGGGATGCAGACGAAGCCGATGACAAGAGGAGCAACGACCTGGGGAGCGCTCCACTTGGCCTGGAAGCCGCCGGCGATGGTCAGGGGGACAAGGATGAGGGCGAAGATGGCGATGATGAGGATGATGCCCACGACGTCGAGCATCCAGAACAGGGCAATGGAGAAGTTCTGGAAGCCGAGCTGCTTGAAGGTCGAGGTGTAGCCGTCCAGAAGACCCTGTCTCTTGGCACGACGGGCCACGACAGACAGGCTGATGACGAGAGGCAGGGCGCAGGCCGGGTAGATGATGCACCACATGCCGATTCCCCAGTGCCAGGTCGAGTTGTCGAGGATGGCCTGGGTGATGTCGCCGCTAACCCAGGTGTTGATGATGAAGGGCAGGGCGGGGATGTAGCTGAAGAAGAGACGGGCGCGCGTGGACGTGATGTCGGCGACGATGACCTCGACCAGCAGGATGATCATGGTGTAGCCGATCTGGTAGATGATGGCTCCGGCGGCGAACTGCGAGACGTTCTTGGAGATGGACTCGATGACGGTGCCGATAACGTAGAAGAAGACGGACAGACAGATGAGCTCGACACGGCCGAAGACATCGGCAATCTTGGCCGACGTCGGCTGGGCGGCGGCGGCGATGACGGCGCGCAGCGTGGCCACGGTCGACACCAGCGAGTGGTTCTCGAACGACGACGTGGCATAGGGCTGGAAGGTGTAGCGCACGGTGCCGTCGAGGCCGTAGGCGTAGGCGACCAGGAAGACGCCGAGGAAGATGAAGACGCGGTCCTTGGTGGTGATGGCCGACGAGATGGCCTGGATGCGGATGACTCCGGGGGACTTGATGTCGCTGTTGCGGAGCGCGGCCGCCGTGGACTTGGGCGCCGCGTGGTCCTCGTCGTACGGCGGCGGCTGCTGGTGCTGGTTCGGGCCCAATTCCTTGGAGGAGTCGAGCACGTCGACGTCCTTGGTTGGAGACGACATGGCGGTTGAAGGCTGGGAGAGGACTCAGAGGAGGGAGGTTTTGCTTGGAGGAGGACGGACGGGAAACGTGTGAGAGGTGGAGGGGAGCTGGGAACTTAATATGGACCAGACGACGACGACGATCAGAGGCAGCCCCATCTAAAGATTGATTAGATAAACCCTGGCACCAGATTCCTTGCTTCTTTTTTTTTTTTTTTTTTTTTTTTTTCTCTAGACTCCGGAGGCCACCGTTGTTGGCTGGGTTTTCCCTAATCAGATGGATCTAGCTTAAAGGGCTCCATGCCAAGACCCATCAGACGACCGACCACCATCCATCCCGGCTCACAGCGTCCTCCAATCCTGGGCGAGAAACGAGGTGGAAAGATGCCAGTTCCAGCTAGCAGGAAAGCTCGGTCGACCCGATGGCGTCTTAGGTAAAGGGCCGAGCTCGGACATTCGAAGACGTTGATTTGCGACATGGTCTGGCTTGGCGTGGGAGGGAATCGGAAAAAAAAGGAAAGGAAAAAAAAAAAACAAGGGTACGGACTAGGTTAGTTAGTTAATCCTTCGGGGAATTAGTCTAGGCTTGGAGAAGCAAAGCATGTGAGAGTTTGCCGTTCTGTCTGTCTGGGCTTTGTGTTTCTGTTGGCTTTTGTTTTCCCATGTTTTGCGCTGGGGAATTGAGTTTGTCCATGACTAAAAATACATCTTCAGTAGGGAGTACGTCACGCACACACAAAACTCTCTGTTTTTCTGTCTCTCCGATGTCTCGGGGAGAAA
This sequence comes from Neonectria coccinea, assembly GCA_019137265.1. Lineage (NCBI taxonomy): Eukaryota > Fungi > Ascomycota > Sordariomycetes > Hypocreales > Nectriaceae > Neonectria > Neonectria coccinea. Next base: position 136,327 of record WPDF01000258.1, read on the forward strand.
CCTCACGGCACTCAGCCAGCGAACAAACCGCAAGCTCCCTCCCGGGCTGCTGCTCCCCGCCAACAGCCCAGGAAATCACAGCATGGGCAACCCAGAAACATTGGGGGGACGTCCAGGCAGCTGTTTTTAACATGGATCAGGGCCCTAGTTAGTGTAGCTAGGCTTTTACCTTCACACGAGACACAACCTCGTTGGGTCTTCAGTTCTCTATGGTGAGGCCTTTTTTTTTTTCACACGCGGCGCCTTGGCTTTCGCGGGTTGACCGAGACATCAGCAATCCAGTCGACTTTGCACTCTACCGAGAGGATCATGCATGGTCTTGGGACTGGGGCGCGGATCCTGCGTGGTGGGGTTTGCCGACGAAAAGAGGCAATGATTGCCAGGCTCCTTGACGAGACTTTGTACGAATCGTCGAGTGCCGAGGAGGCGAGGAAGAAAGGGAATGAAGCCTTGAAGTACATGGTGATGCCGTGTCTCGCATCGACAAGTTCCTGGTTTCCTGGTTGTCTGTATTCGCCGTCTGCCAGGAACTACATCGGCGGACATGAGACTGAGTGAGGGCCTTTTAGTACCAAGACTAAAAACCCACCCTCAGCACTAGTTTGCTCGCGGAATGTCCAATCGTTGGCTGTCGGACGGCGATGCAACGTGACCCTCGCTCCACCCGCTGCCGATGATCCATCCGCATCACCCAAACGCTCATCAGCTCGTCCTCGTCCAGTGGAAAGTCGCCGCTCGTACGTCCCTGACTCCGAACCCGCTGTTGGACCCGAGCGGCTCTTCCTTGCATCGACGTCGTTCTGTGGACTTTACTCGTAGACTATACGAAGAAAGCCAGCCCAGCAGGAGGGAGGCAACTTGGCAGCTCATTCCTCGATGAATTAATTACGTATGCACTTCGCCGTCCATGAAGATTTTTTTTTCCCTCCTTTCCCAGATGCCATCCCACGCAGCGCCATGTCCATCAGCCAAGCCAAGCGATCCCGTTCCGGGAACTTGGGACGCTCCACAGCATGGCATGTAGCGTCACCTTTTCTGCCTCTTGGCTTCCTCGCGTTTCGTCCCATTCCTCTCCTGGAGATGCAAGCCGAGGCGACTAGTGTTGCAGCATCATGTCCGGATATCCCACCAGGGTCGGGAATCCGACGGCTTGGACCTCGGGGCGGAACCCCCACAGGAAGCGCTTTTCATGGGTTTCCTTTGGCCCGTATGAGGCAGTCATTCATTGGCAGGTCGCTGCGGCGGTCCCTCAACCGCCGCCATGTGGAGCGCGGATATTGTAGTTGAAAGCATCAGCATGACAAATCGGGGGCATCGGGACATCGGGCTGGAGGTCCACTATGCCATGCCCTCTAAGCGGAAGTTCGCCATGGCCACGCACCGAACCTCCATAAGAGGACTGGTCGCTGCTATCCAGCTGGATGTTTTGCCGCGCGCTTCGGCCAAAACCCGAGACCACACATTGCTCCAAGTAGCAACAAGGTCACGCGACCACCATACACTGAGTCTCGGGAGACGCCATCGCAGCCAAGCCATGCGGCGGCCCGACGTGGAGGGGGCCACGAACCACAGGGCTGCAGAAATTTGGCCGGAAGAGGGTTAGACAAAAGGTCAGGCTCGGTGAAAGAAGGGCCCAGCGTGGCGACGGTGACATGTTCTAGAATGAGTTTTTCCGTGCAAGTCGACCCGCAGACTCTGAACACATCGGAATCAAGCTTGATGGGCAGGCAGCGTTCATCGCAGGCCAGCATTACTCGGTAGAGATTACCAGGAACATGAGAGGATGCGATTGTCCGACAGTAAGTCTTTCCGCCAATGATTCGGCCGAGTGACAGCGCAACCATAGGCCGAACTCGCCCGAACAGAGTATTCCACCAGCCAACTACATCCTGCACCGGCACTAAAAACAACACCGTTGCTCATACTAAAGCTATATCGGAGGGCTGCGCGGCGTTGTATCATCTGTAGACACAGAGGACATGAATTCTCATTTCGTTTGGGGAGGCCAAGGGCGAGGAACTCGCAAGTGCTTCTCCACCATGCGACATCAAGCTCAGATCATATGCGTCGAGCCGGATAGAGCCTCTCAAATGATCATTGTATGAACCGTGTTTGGTCCGATCACCCCAGATCATCGGCCTATCCTAGCCGTCTTCGGATTCTGCCACAGAATCAGTGTATGAGAAGTGGGTGAAATGTCAGGGAAGCGGAGTTTCTTGGTCCACCGACAAACTATCACATGGACTAAGGACAGGTTACGTAACAACAGGCAATCTCTCGAGATGGTTCTTCGGGAGCTACTGCCATGGTTGTCTCTTGGAATCCACATCGTGGGGGTCCTTGTCGTCTGAAGCATCTGGGTTATTTCGGAACCACCGATTTACACGGAACCACCGAATTGCATAGAGAAGTATGAAGTTGAAGTGTATATTAGTAGCCATAACTCACTCTCATCGCAAGAGCGGCGCGGATCAAATTGAGGCGCTTTTGAGGGCCTGCATGGGAAGAACATCTCCATGTATGGGCATTACAGAGCTCTTCGCAGGCTTCGAACATGGGATTGTCATGGTGGCATGTGGGCTCTGAACGGTTTGAGCGCTCACATGGCTTCCGTTTATTGAGGAGGTCGTCGACGTTTTAAGTGCCCTAATCCATACAGGAGTAGGTTCTGGGCATTGAGTGTCTGCTTTGAAGAGGCGTCCAGCATTATCTTTGGCTTTAAATAGGGCCATTTGAGAGATATCCGCCGTGGAAGGTGACATTTTCTAAGATCATCACACTACCAAGTCCAATTCCAGGTTCTACAAAACTCTTTCAGTCAACACAGGAGGAAAATAGTACTAATTCACTGACTGGGACAAAATCCTCGTCTTCTTTTTGTGATTCAACCATGTCTTCCAAAGTAGGATGCGACTCCCGACTCCAGCCTTCTTTCTCACCTGCTCATTCCTACTTCATTCCTTTTTCTCAGTTCTCTATGTAGTACCTCAGCTGGCTACCCACGCCTTGGGGATGTATCCTATGCGTTGCGTCGTTGTTTCTCTCTGAGGCACGGAATAGCGCGGGCCAGGCCAGATGGTGAGGCAGCATATCGACGTTTGCCTACAGCCAGAAATCGAGGTCGGAGGTCACTTGCGAATTTTACTCAATTAACGTGGTCTCAAGGAATGTCTTATCGAGTTTAACGTTTGTCAGTTGTCATTAGCTTCATGAGCTTAAAGTACAGCGGCTTCTTTTTCACCAGATTGAAGAGAGTATTTATTCTGGACCATCAAGGTGACAAGGAAGTCCCAAATCAGCGAGTATACGGAGCAAAACACATGGAATTTAGTTGGGCCCTCCCCCAGACCTAAGCTTAATCCGCCTAGTGCCATGCAACTCTATCTGTCCAAAGGATCGTACCCGAGATGGCGTCGGTGGAGGTTAGCCTAGTTGAACCACTTCGACAGTCTCCAGAAGAGATGCTCGACTCGCAACGTCCGGGACACCATGAATACCTGATCACTAGGTATCATATTTGTTTCGTTCTCAAATTTCTAAGACCCTTTGGGAATGAACGGAGGGAGTTTTCGGTATGGCTTGATCGAGTGGTATTTCTTCCCCGCAATTTGAACAAGTCTAGGGTAACTTCACTGCCAAGTCGGCAGAACAGGCCGGAACGGATGGTTGCAGCGTGAAATGCGGATGAAGTGACGTCGTAATCCAACATGACAGCTTGGAGCAGTACGTTACAATGCGTCTATCATCCCATTCTCATTACTCCTGCATTGTGTCTTCTCTCGATGTTCCCTCATGGCAGCATCAGCAACTTAACATGCGGGGTCATCCACGGAGCAACTCCTTCCGAGCTCGCCGTTGATAGCCCTTCTGGTCGCCTCATGGAAGCAGTGCATATGCAGCCAAACCAATGCAAATCTCCACGCTGACAGGAAGAAGAAAAAAACGGTTGAAAAGGCTGCACGAGTGATGGGATTTTCCCACACTTGCGCTGCGTGACACAGAAATGACGACGGAATTGGCTTACTCGGCTGCCCAAAGAGGAAAAAGAGGAGGCGGTACAGTGTGTGAAAACAAGCAATTCAACAGCTTGGAATCGGTTCGCGGGACTCGGGGGGAGAATAAGTTCAGATGTCCCTCTATCCCCCCTTGTCCCTGCAACAGTACAGACATTAGCTCAGTTGAGCCGTCATCGCCACAGCCTCTCACAGACCAGCTGCGACGCATCGCGCAGATCGGTGTGGCCTGACCCTGCGGCCGGTGAAAGCCATTGGATGCCTTGTTCTGCGTTTGTTGTTCCGTGGTTGATCACCGTTTTTTTTTTCCTTTTCTTCTCTGTGCGTCTTGGCGACCCCCCTTGCTTAGAACACAACCCAAAAATAAGAAAAAAGGGCTTCGGCAAGGGGGAGGAGGCTCCGCTCTCGATGGGCACACGCCAAGCGAGGGGGGGGGAGAGAGGCAATAGCTTACCGCGTACGTATAACTAATCACGGGCCAGTTGGATGAATAGTTCCAGCTGCGGGCTTGCTGCACCAAGCCATCACGTCAGGTCAAGGCGTCGATATATGCATCCATCTTCTATCCGAGTCCTTGACCTGCCCAATCACCAGCTGCCTCGCGTCCAGCTGAACTTGGCCCGCCCAGCAAAAAGAACGGGGAAACCTCGAAAAACCTCGTACTGTCGAAATGAACGAGGGGTCAGCTCCCCATGTTGCCGGCAGCCAACGTGCAGCAGCCTTACATCGATAAACCCGACAATGGACTATATCAGGGAATATTTCCAGGGATGTGGGCTGCCACCTGGTGCTACAGTACGCGGACACAGTGCCGCCCGTCAGCTGCATAATGGGCTTTTGGGAATACGAGCGAGCCCTCTTGGCCAGCGTTGCGTTGCGTTGCGTTGCGTTGGTGGCTTCAGGGCGCGGTGCAGCTACTGTAAGCAGGATGCAGCCCGACCTGACATTAATTCTCTCACGAACAAGTTCAGGAACCAGGGCGGGAACGGGACAGGAACACAATCGAGGGGAAGCTGAAAGATGAAGCATCTCTCACTGGTCTCACCGGAAACCAACAAAGACGGCCCCCGATGTGGCGTCTATTGCCGACGTGATATCGGACCCGGCCCGCACATAGTCAACGAGGATCGACGCCCACAGCACGCTAACTCGCACGCCACGTCTCCCCCGTCTCCCCTGGGCGTGGTACAGTGCCGACCAGATATTGGCTTGGCGCGAGCCGGCAACTGGTTCGCCATGTCGAGATGCTTGCGGGTGGAGAGCCCGCGGGCCAGGGATGATGCATCGCCGGCGGGGGGTCTGGCCTTGTTGTTGCCGGTGGTGTTGTTGGGGATGGATGATGTATCCTTGTGAGCAGCAAGCCATGCGTGAGGTCTTTCTTCTGCGTCAGGCCAGGACTCCAGCAGCTCGCAGGTTGCAGCACGCAGCTTGTCCTCGCGCGGATACGAGGCCAGGTAGGTATATATCCGCGGCTTCCCACGCCGCTCGACGACACGAGGGCACCCAACCGTTACAGCTCTCTGTATCCGTAGTCTGGCTTCAGACTTGTCCGCTCGTTCTACCAGTCACTCGTTTCTCCAAGTAGTCATGAAAGGCCTGAATGCATTGGCCCTCGCTGCGGCTACGGGCGCTTCCCTTGTCCACGGCGCCGCTCTGGACCAGTCCCGTCGCGCCGTCGTCGACCGGCACTCCCACGACGGCGAGGCCGGCCTCGAGAAGCGGCAGGTCTCTACCAACGGGAGATGCGGTACCGGCTTCGGCACGGTCTGCTCGAGCACCGAGTGTTGTTCTAGCGCCGGGTAAGTAGGCCGTTTGCGGACACGCGATATGTTCTAACACCCGGCAGATGGTGCGGAAACGGCTACCTGTACTGCTCGGCGCCGTCGTGCCAGATCGACTACGGTCCGGCCTGCGATGCCAATGTCCGCCCGTCAGGGCCCGAGACCAAGGACATTGCCCGGCCGAAGCTGGGAAGCATCCCGTACGGAGAGGCCATCTATCGCTGCAACCGCAATGGCGATATTGCGCTGACGTACGACGACGGGCCTTACACCTACACCTCGGACCTCCTCGATCTACTCGCGGTAAGTTGATCATAGAAAAGCCTAGGGCCATGCCGAGTTGTGCTAACGTGCCTTGCAGGAATATGACGCCAAGGCCACCTTCTTCATCACCGGGAGGAACCTGGGCAAGGGAGCCATCAACGACCCGGCGACTGACTGGCCCAACCTGATCAAGCGCATGATCACCGACGGCCACCAGGTCGCGAGCCACACGTGGTCGCATCAGCGCCTGACGACGCTGAGCAAGGCCAAGTTCTGGAACCAGATGGTCTTCAACGAGATCGCCTTTGCCGACATCCTGGGCTACTTCCCGACTTACATGCGCCCCCCGTACTCGGCCAGCAACACCACCACGGACGCCTGGCTGAGCGAGCTGGGCTACCACGTCACCTACTTCAATCTGGACACCGAGGGCTACCTCCACGACAGCCCCGACCTAATCCAGACGTCCAAGGACATCTGGGACTCGACCGTCGAGGGCAAGAGCCCGGCGTCGAACAAGTGGCTGCAGATCGAGCACGACCCCGTGTACCAATCCGTGTACAACCTGACCGAGTACATGCTCAAGTCCATGGCCAACAACGGCTTCAGCGCCGTGACCGTGGGAGAGTGCCTCAACGACCCCAAGGCGAACTGGTACCGGAGCGCCTCGGGGTCGGGCTCGACGCAGACGACCACCCAGGGAACGTCCAAGACGTCGACGTCGGCGGCCGGGACTGCCACGGGCACGCTCCCGGCGACGACCAACGGGCGATGCGGCGCCAACCACGGCAGCCAGACGTGCAAGTACGAGCCCCTCGGCGCGACATGCTGCTCGTCGGCCGGATGGTGCGGCTCCACGACGGACCACTGCGGAACGGGCTGCCAGTCCCAGTACGGCACATGCGGCAGCTCGTCGTCGTCGGTGTCGGCCAAGGCGTCCTCGTCGACGACAAAGACGTCGGCGACGAGCACGGCGACGGGCAGCGCGCCCATCAGCACCAACGGCCGGTGCGGCACCAACTTTGGCGGCACGACGTGTATTAGGGAGCCCGGGGCGACGTGCTGTTCCCGGGCGGGCTGGTGCGGTGCGACTACGGACCACTGCGGGACGGGCTGCCAGAGCGGCTTTGGCACTTGCGGATTGTCGAACTGATTTGGGGGAATCTTGGAATAGATTTACGGATGCTTGATGAGAAATGGACACCGGTTGGATACCATTGGATGGATGGATGGTTGGATGGATATGGATTTCTTGGTACATGAACCTGAAAAGAAGCATCAGAAAGAATATTCGATAATTGATAATGAGGCCTAATTCAATACACTCGGTGGCTGCATACCTACTTTACTTTCCTACCCATTCTGGCATCACCAAGAAACTTCCAACAAGTCCTACCCTACCATCAACTCCCTGACAAGCCATCAATTCAGCCCTGGCGCCCTATTCCCGCCTCAATAAGTCCCAAGCGCCAGCCACGGCTCCAACCTAGCCAGAGTCTAGTCTGTAGAACCAACGCAAAACCCAGATTCGAGAAATGGTGGCTTGCGGCTGAAGAGCATGTCACCAGATGGCCAATCATTGCACCGGCTTATCCTGGCCATTACTCGCTTGTTCGGCAACGGGAGGTATTCGTATCGTCGTCGGTGCGGGTACGTAAATTGGCAATGCGTTGTCGCTCGTCGATCAGGGGTAGGACCTCTTCAATGGGATACTTGCCCTCAGAACCTTCTTTACCCGTGACTGACCTATCCCCAGTAGTATCCATCTCGATCCTCCTTCGTTGAGAGGCTCTAAATGAAGCAACGGACGCTATCCCATCTAAAGAGGACTCAGGACCTGAAAACCCTCACGCCCCGTGTTTCCTTTATTATCCTCCTCCAAAGAAAACGCATTATCCATCCATCCATGCAAGGAGCAAGCAACCTAATGAAGATGCCCTCACCTCTCGGCGCCCTCTCATCAGCTCGTCCAGCCGTGGCGCGACAAGTGCCCAATCCGCTTCTCCACATCCCCCACCACTGCGAGGCCCAGACTCCAAGGGCAAGGCTCATTTTGTCCATTGAGGCCTTGCAAGGGCATCGCCAGCCGTAGGGCAGACAGCGCTCAGGGCTTTGGTTGGCCCGTCCGTCGCATTGGGGCGCTCAACTCCTCTCTCTCTAGTTCCAGGGCTGATTTGCGCAAGTGCCGCTAGCTCGGTGGCTCGAAGCGTGTTATTTGATAGATAGATGACTCGTTGGGTTATTGGGGGGAAGCCGTCTCCCGCCGTTGAGGTAGGTGGCCCGCTAGATGCTCAGCTGGGACGCCATGGTGGGAAGTGTTGATGTCTGCGGTGTCTTGCCTGGCGTTTTGGTTCCGGGAGACCTGCGATGGGCAGAATCTATTTTCTGTCTCCAGCTGGGTTGATTCACACGGAGGTTCTGCTCCCTTACCGCGCTGCTGGGAATGAGACAAAGCGCCGTGGTGGTGGTGGTGGTGTTGGCGGTGTTGGTTCTGAGTCCCAATTCGCCGCCATCCACCCGTAGGGCTGATCTGCCAACCTCACTCGGCAGTCGGCATCACCACCTTGATTCCCTCCTTCATCCGGATTGGTCCAGTCGCACACACACCGTTAAGTTACTCGCCCAACGGCAAGGGGCTCCATTTCCCCCTGGACAACCTCTACCCTCCAGCCACCAGCAAGAAGAAACAGGACTTTCCCTCTATCTCTCTCCTAAAATCAGCTTTCGCATTAGACTTAATTTTGGGGAGGCCACTTGAAGTCTGCCTAGCGCAGGACCAAGAGTTGCTCCGCGTCTGGACAAGCGCCGGTTAGCGTGCTGTCCGGCGTCGTTGGCTGTGGAAATTGTTCGCCCGCAGCTGAGACGGCTAGGCTGTTGCCGGTGTTGCATTCCGGGGAAGATGCGAAGCTTTTGGGCGTTGGGGCTTGAATGCTGATGGGGTGAGGGTCTGGATGTTGTATAAAGAGAGAGGGCCCAGGAGGAGGAGAAGAGGCTTCTTTTGAAACGGTCTTCACTCATCACGCTTTCCACTCTTCTCAGACTCCCAAGACTCCTCAAAGACTCTCTCGTCTATACCCAACAACCAAAAACACATCCGTCAAGATGCAGTCCAAGATGCTCCTCGCCGCCACCCTGCTGGCAACCGCCGCCTCGGCCGTCGAGTTCATGGCGCACCCGCTCATGAAGCGCGAGCTCGACGCCCGCGCCACCACGGACGACCTCTCGGCCACGGGCATCTCGTCGCCCGAGTGCCAGACGGCCATCCTCTCGGCCTACAAGGACGTGCCCACGCCCCCCTCGGCCATCGTGTCCGACCTGCTCGAGAACTCCCAGACGGACGCGTGCAAGTTCACCACGCCCGCCAGCCTCAGCAAGGAGTACAAGAGCTACAGCTCCGAGGTCATGTCGTGGTACTCCAAGAACGAGGACGAGATCTCCTCCGCCCTCGAGGAGTGCCCGGCCCTCAGCGACTACACCGGCATCGCGCCCTGCTCCACCAAGAAGGGTTCCGACGCCAAGGCCACCGGGTCCGATGCCTCCGCGGATGCCACGGCTACCGCCGATAGCAAGGCCGGCGAGACCGGTGCTGCTTCTCACCAGGGCGGCATGGCCGTTGCCGCCATGGCTGTTGCCGGCGCCGTCGTTGCCATCCTGTAAAGAGATGTTGTTACCGTTCAAAACTTTGAGCTGGGGAGGGATCTTGTTGTATGCTGCTTTGGGCTAAAGCGTTTGCCATTGTTGGAGCTCCATTTTTACATATATCCTTAATTGAGGCCACAATCAAGAGCCATCACCATCTGTATGTGTCTCTGTAGTGACTTGTCTATCTGCCGATGTCTTAACATTATTCTGTTTGCCGTGTCTCTCATGTGAAGTTGGATGTGCAATTACCAAGCCCGTCTTACATGAAAAAGAACCCCTGTTGATCCAACGCCACACGCAACTAAACTGCCGAGTCAAGCCCCCCAAATACGAGACGGCCCGTAAACCGACCTACTTCTTCCACCCTGCAATTTGAGCAACAGAGCACAAAGCAAGCCCTCGTGAAAAATCGCCGACGGCGCACAGCAGGAAATATGTCACTGCAATCCGTAAGAACCGGAGGAAATCACGACCGTCCCCATATTGCAGCGCCCCCCACTCTGCAGATCCCGATGGCGCTTTGGTTTTACGAAGGACGGGATCCCGCCAGGAAAAAGGGCCTTGCTGACCCCCCGGCCGTCAGCACGTTAAATTTGATGGCGGGAGTGAGTCGATCATGGTGGAGTCTTGGTATTGAGTGGCCTTCGAGGAGAGAGGCTCCCGATGCCAAGATGTGTCTCTTGGGGATCGACAGCCAAGCAATGGATGCCCAGACGCCTCACAACGTCAGAGTCAGGTAGTCTACGTGAGTCCTCTCAGTGGACACAGTCTTAGGCAGCGAATACTAGACAAGACCTCCGTCGAATAAAGTCTCTTGTCTGTCTGTCTGTCTGTCTCTATCCATAGCGCACATCAACATCAGCACTCGCTCGCTCGCTCGCTTGCTCCTCAATCATCAACCACCATTAACCCCACAGGCATCCATCAAATACCCTCCTCCACCAAAAATCCATCAAATCGTAATCATGAAGAAGACAAAAACCCATCTTCACCCGCTCTAGCAGCAATGCTTGTGGAAGCGGCACGACCCATCGCAGCAGTCGCATCCCAGGCTGAAGCCACCGCCTCGCATCGTCATCTGCGGCTCAGCGTCCGGACGAGGCTCCGAGGCCTTGTCGTCTAGTCAGCACCGCAGGCTCATCCAGTCACAGACCGCCAGCGAGTCATCGCGTTCAGGGGCAGGCGAGAGGGGGACTTACGGGCTGCTGGTCAACAATGCGCGGCTCCGTCTGGCCCGACGACGCCATCTCCATGGGCGCCTGCTTCTCGGGGGCTTTGACGGCAGGCATCTTTTTTTTCTTTCGGTTTGGTTGCTCTTTAGAGGGAGGTATTTGGGGTGACGGGGGAAAGACAAGAAAGCGAAGCTGTACGAAGCACTGCAGTAAATTAGACACTCAAATACGGGGTGACAGATAGATAGTTCTGTCCTGAGACGCCCGCCCAGACGTCCGGCGCGTCGCTTAAATAATTCCCGCCTAATAGCACAGCCAGCCACCAGCCACTCATAACAAACGCCCGCGACCAGCCAATGGTTTTGGCCAATATTCAGCCCCAGACAGTCCAAGCCTCACCGAGGAAAGAAGTCACTTAAGGTACGGGAGAGAACCGTCTGTACAAAGTACCTCAGGAGCAGCATGTATAAGCCCTGTATTTATAATGCTCTACAACTCCATGCAAAGGACACATCACCCAGCGTCGCATAGTCCACAGTAAGTAGGTAGTACATCTTTTCTCTTATCTCTCATTATACTCATTGATGCCCCCAACGGAAATTGAAGCCAGCCTTTTCTGTACCCTTCCTATCTAAGCACGCCTGCCAGGACAAACTGCAAGACTCTACTCGTCATCCTCGCTCTCCTCTTCCTCTGAGCCCTCGTCTTGTCCATTGACGTCCTCGTCCGCCTCAATCGCCTCAGTCTCTCCCACCGCACCACCCTCGCCCTCAAGCGTCAGCCACGCATCCCACTCGGGGAAGAGGTCAGAGTCCTCCGTCGGAACACCAATCAGCTTGGCAACTCGTCCCTTCTTGTTCTTCTCCAGGTTCTCCTTCCACTCCGTCACGGCCGGTACCGCCAGGCTAGGCTTGTAGGTCTGAGCAAATAACACTGCCTCGGCGAGTCGGCCCGTCTCCTTCAGGACCTGCGTGCAGCCCTCGATATCGCCCAGCAGCCAGCGGCATGAGAAGGCAACGTTGTGCGAGCCAGCCTCTTGCGCTTGCGCAGCCAGCGCAGCCAGACCCTCGCGGTCGCCAGTCGATGAGTGCAACAAGAGCAGGGAGCCTAGGTCCTTGGCATGTGTGAAGCACTCCGCAGCAAGCGTCACCTCCCAAGCCGCCAGCGCAGCGTCTCCGACAGTCTTCCACTTGTGGTCGGCGTCGGCCTCGCGAGCGAGCTCCAACGCAACCTCGAGCTGGTTCAATCCAAGCGCAAGGTCGAACTTGTGCTCGGGATCAGTAGCCACCTCCAGAGCAAGCTCTTTGTGGCCTTGGCCCTCCAAGAACCGGGCGATCTTGTTCAGCTGATCCTGGGGAATCGTTGGGAGCAGCTCCGCGGCCGTCTCCATGTCTTCTCGGAGCACAAGCGTCTGGTACTCCAGAACCGGTAGTGACAGCGAAAACGACGTAACGCCGACATCCTTGTCCGCGAGGTAAATTCGAGAATCGCGTTGAATGTAGCCGAGAATGTACATGGACTTGTCGAAGTGAGACACGGTGTAGGTTTGGTCACCCACGAGATAGTTAAGCCGGTTCGTGCTGTTGGTGTAGATGAAGCAGTCGCCAACCCACTCGCCAGTTCGCACACTGTCTTTGTTAGTCCGCGTCCAAGGTGAATTGGTTTAGTCACTCACGTTTCACTGATGTCTGTAATGACCTCAAAGGCAGCCTCCACACCATCCTCATCCACTTGGTTGGCTTGCACTGCTTCGACGTAGTTCTCACGCGAGAAGCGCAGAACGTAGAAGGTATCCTCGCAGGCAATCGCCACTAGCTCTCCGCTGTCCGACCAGTAGACCTGAACCTCGTTAGAAATCTCTCGCTTCGTTGTCTTAGTTATGGAGCACCAACCTCCTTTGGCTCAACCTCGATTCTTCGCACCAAGCCGCCCGTGGTCCAGTCGAAGAACGAAACTCCACCTTGTCCGGTGACACCAAGCAGCACTCCGCCATGGAGTCGCTCGGCCTGGAAACCGACATCCAAGCCTCCGGTCTTCTCGACAAAGTTCTTGTAGAGCTTGACACTCATGGGAGACTCCCGGATAGCAAAATCGTTGCTGTTGTCCTTGGAAGCCCACACAAAGTCCAATGCCGATCCGAAGGCCTTGTTGCGCCAGGCCAGGGCAGTGTAGATGATGTACTCGCCATCGCCGCACACAGCGACGAAGCGGCCGTTGGGGGAGTGAATCAGGGTCTGGGGATACACCTCACAGGTGCCGAGGTCCTTGGTGGGGAGTGAGATCGGCTCGTTGTCCTTGACAGAGGCATCTGTCTTGGGTTAGTATAACGCAGTAACAGTCAACAGGCAAACTCACCTCCTCCCTTGATGATGGCAGAAACAACCTCGTTGTGTCTGGCCCAGATGAGCTTGCCGGACGGGTCCATTGACACGGCCGGCTCCTCCCGGCCCAGCTTGACCACAACAGCGCCATCGTCGAAACCCACAGCAATTCCCTGCTTTCCCTTCTGATACGACACACACCACGCTCGCTCGAGGCTGTAGTTGAGGGACTGCTCGAATCGGTAGGTGTTGGCGTGCCATATTCTAATGGTTCCGTCCTCGGAACCGGAAATGATGACGGGCAACTCGGGGTGATAGCAGGCAAAAGAGACGTTATTGGTGTGTCCCTCGAGGGTGGCGATCAGGGACTTGGTGGTGTAATCCCAAATCTTGACGGTCCGGTCGTCGGAGGTGGTCAGAAGGTAAGGCTTGTCGGAGTGGGGGTAGTAGTCGACATGGTTAACACCCTTGGTCTCGTGGGCTTCGAGGGTGAAGTTGGGGGTGGAGGATCCCAGGCTCCAGATCTTGACGGTTCGGTCGAGACAGGCGGAGGCAAAGGTGTTGGTGTCCTTGGGGTTGATGGCGAGGCCCATGACATAGTGACCGTGGCCCTCGAAGACCTGGACGCACTTCCAACCCTTCTCCCAGTCCCACAGCTTGATGGTCATGTCATCGGAGGCAGTAAGCACAAAGGGCTGCGTAGGGTGGACGGCGATGGCTCGGATGTAGTCGGGGTGGGCCTCAAAGGAGGTGATCTTCTCGGAGGTGTTGTAGTTATAGACACGTAGTTGGAAGTCGTCGGATCCGCAGACGATCCAGTTCTTCCTGGCAATGAAGCGGCCGGCGCGGACGGGGACATCGGTGAGCTCGAAGGTCTTGACGATCTGCTGCGTCTCGTAGGACCAGATGTAGACGTGGCCTGTAGGGACGGTCAGCGTCAAGGTGCACCTGGGGATAAGGCGGCAGTTGGAGCATACCGCTGTAGAGGGTGGTGAGGATCCATGGCTCATGGGGATGGAAGTCAATGCCCTTGACTCGCTCGCTGCGAGCATAGAGCTGGCGCTGTTGTCGCAAGGAGTGGTCAGCTTGGGGATCGCAACGGGTGAGGAGGGAGGACGGTGGGCGACGACGTGTCCGGGGGAAACGACGAGGAAGACGGAACAGAGCAGGGGGGGGGACGGGTTCGTCATGGAGGAGTTGTAGAGGCGCATCCGAGAGCCAGCGCGGTACTGACCTTGACGTCTAACTTCATCGTGGCGGTGGTTGTCGCAGTGTCGCAGTCGCAGAGGTGAAGAGGCAAGCTGTCCAGGCCAGGGCGGTGATGTCGAAGCACGTACTTCGTAGTGGGGTCGGCGGCTGGAGTCCCTGGAAAGCGGCCACCATGCAAGCGCTACAGAGGGTGCTTGGGGGGACTCTGAGTGCGTCGCGGCGTGTGGTGTGCGGGAGGGAGGCCGTCTACAGCGTCAATCGTCAATGGCGGGTTTGGCAGCAGCTTGGAGCTCCTGTTGCACATGAATTTCGAGCTTCTCGAAAATGTGTCCTGCGGCTCTTGCCAGGTTGCCAGACGGCTACGGCGACGGCCAGTGGCCACAAGGTTTCGGCCTGATGTGTCAGGCCCCCACATCCTTATCGCAAGGGGCTACCGTGGCTGATCTCCCTGGAAAAAAGGGGCGCCGCGGCTGAGTGTAGGGTAGGCGCCGTGCGAAAGTAAAGACAGGAGAAGCAATACTTAATGGAACCGAGTGCAATGTATCTAAGCATCTCTCCAGGGAGATCAATTGAAGCTCAATTTTAACTGGGAAGTTGCCTCTATCATTTAGCTTATTCTACTGAGATGAGTGAGAGAAAACATATGAATGCAGGTGTAACTGTATTCATCGGCTGTCCCGCCCTCATCCTCATCCTTTGACCAGCTACACGCACATCAACGCACCAACTACTTCGTAGGTACCGCACATAACACAGCCCGTTATTGGATGCCTCCCTCCTCGTATCCAAAATAGATCTCTTCCCCAAGCAACCAGTTCATCGGAGTTGGCAGGCCAGAGACGCACCTGTTCCCCTAAGGTAATGTCGGGTCTTTCAGCTGAGCCAGTTAGCTTCAGAACCAGTCAATCCATACACACGCATGGCCCACCTCCACCACGCGTCGGGGTCGACGCAGCATGGCCTAGCTGCTTTGTGTTTATTGCGAGATGGACACTTGCACTTCTTTGCTTCCTATTAAAAGCAATTTGTTCCACCATCACGAACAGTTCCCCACCCCGATTTGATACCTTGAGTCGTAGTCGGGGACAAAAAGCATGGACGAATGAATGGATGGATGATGGATGGATGGCTTGGGTGTCTCCCTCTCAAGCCTCAATCAAGTCTCAAACCGTGGCTGTACACTTCGCGACCACTCGGATGCTAATCTAGGCTCCTGGCTCCCAATGGTTGTTGGGCAGCGCAAATCTCGAACAGAAACACCCGACTCCTGTTGCTGTAATTACGTCCTTCATCTCATCTGCCCTCCAGCAGGGCTCTCTGGCACTGCATTGGACAGTGGCAGCTCAACCGAGGAGGACCAGCTCACGGGCGTTGGAGGTGGTTCCACAGTACAGTGGCACGCTCAGCATTTGAGACTACACGCACTGTATGCTGACATCCAGCTTTGGCGCGCCACCCCGCAGCAACTGGCCCTGAGACCAGCCCCCGTCACAGTGCGAGTGTCAGCCGCCTGGCCCGGGGTAGCGAGGTCCACTGCCCGGGCTGCTGGGCTGGGCCAAGTTGGGTGCTGCCCGCTGCAGTCTAGGCCTCTATCCGTCCACTGGGCCGCTGTCCGTCCACTGGCCGTCCACTGGCCATCCGCTAAGCCATTGCCACCCAAAACCACCTAAGCCGCAATCTGATGGGCCCTGGATTTCATCATCCCTTTCTCGCATCCTGGCCCGTCCGCCGGTCGAGTACTTACTCGCTACTTCTGCTTCGCCTCCCTCTCCTCTCGACCTCCGACATCGATCCAAACCTCGCAACCTCGAAACCGTCCTTTCTCCCCAACAGCATCGATTTCTCCGACTCGTCCGTCCCCTTTCTCTCTTTCAACCCTCGCATTTCCCTTCCTCCGCCGTCGTCGCCGTCGCCCTGCGGTTCTCTCCCATCCATCGTCAGTCCTCTGCTCCACCCGACCACGCGCTTCAACGCCTGCACCTGTCTGCCCGTCTGTCTCTCTGTCCGTCCGTGTCTGCGGGGTTACAAATCACCCACCCACCTGCCTGAGCCCAACGGCTGCATCGCATCGCATCGCCACGCCATCACGCCTGTGCTTGCTTGCCCAGACTCTCCTCAGCCTGCCCAGAGCACACCTCGTCGCCTGACTTTCCATCGACGCCTCACCCGGAACCTCGTCGTCGGCATCGTCGTCGACCTGGCCCCCCGACACCACTGAGCCCTTCGCAAATACCTCGCCGGCCCAGTCCCAACCATGTCGTCGTGGAATCTTACAAAGAGTACGTGCTACTCTCCGCCTTCGTCTCCGTCTACGTGTTTCTCGCTCCCGCGCTCTCCCCCTCACTTTATCACTTTTACCCGATCCAGGCTTAGCCATCCGACCCTCGCCTGACCTCATCCCCTTCCCTCACCACTCGCGTGCCTGACTACCCAAGGCTGACCATGACTTCCAGAGTTAAAGGAAACCCATCTTGGCCCTCTGAGCCCCTTTTCCCGATCGCCGTCCACCTCTACCATCACAGATAAGGATGGAAAGGCCCAACCGAACCCGGGCGCCGTAAACCCAGCAACCGACAATGCCATCGGTGAGTGCCCGATGTGGTAGCATGTTTACTGTTGTTCGCCAGGCTGACCTTGGACTAGCCGCCTCCGAGGCCATGACGCAAGCACCTGTCGTTAAGCCCCCCAAGCCCGGTATTCTTGTTGTCACTCTTCACGAAGGACAAGGATTCTCCTTGCCCGAGCAACATCGAAATGCTCTCCAATCCTCACACCAAGGGTCGGTTTCCTCGGGCAGCGCCCTGAACATGGCCGGCTCTGTGCGACCGACCTCCTCATCACGCGGTCCAGGTTCTTATGCCAACGGAGCCAATCGACCACACTCGTCCGCCGGCGGCTTCAGTGGCATCCCAACCAACCACGGCCGAATCTCTGGCAAGTACATGCCTTATGCCCTTCTTGATTTCGACAAGGTCCAGGTCTTTGTCAACTCGGTCGACGGCAACCCGGAGAACCCGCTGTGGGCGGGCGGCAACACCCAGTACAAGTTCGATGTTTCAAGAGTGACGGAGCTGGTCATTCATCTATACATGCGCAACCCTGCCGCCCCGCCGGGGTCCGGACGTAGTCAGGACATCTTCTTGGGCGTGGCTCGAATCAACCCCCGGTTTGAGGAGCGACAGCCATTTGTGGAGGACCCGAAGGCGAGCAAGAAGGACCGCGAGAAGGCGGCGGCCGAGCACGCGGCCCGTCACAAGGGACCAGGCCATCGCGGTGCCGAGTGGGTCGACGTCCAGTACGGCTCTGGCAGAATTAAGATCGGCGTGGAGTACGTGGAGACGCGAGCCGGAAAGCTCAAGATTGAGGACTTCGAGCTGCTCAAGGTCATTGGCAAGGGTAGCTTCGGCAAGGTGATGCAGGTGCGCAAGAAGGACACAAACCGAATCTACGCTCTCAAGACGATCCGCAAGGCGCACATCATTTCTCGATCTGAAGTGGCCCACACGCTGGCGGAACGATCTGTGCTGGCGCAGATCAACAACCCCTTCATCGTCCCGCTCAAGTTCAGCTTCCAGTCACCGGAGAAGCTCTACTTTGTGCTGGCGCTGGTCAACGGAGGCGAGCTGTTCCATCATTTGCAGAAAGAGCACCGGTTCGATGTCAACCGATCCCGATTCTACACGGCGGAGCTGCTATGCGCTTTGGAATGCCTCCACGGATTTAACGTCATTTACCGCGATCTCAAGCCCGAGAACATTCTCCTTGATTACCAGGGCCACATTGCCCTATGCGATTTCGGTCTCTGCAAGCTAGATATGAAGGATGAGGACCGAACTAACACTTTCTGTGGTACCCCCGAGTACCTGGCACCTGAGCTGCTCATGGGACAAGGCTACAACAAGACGGTTGACTGGTGGACTCTGGGAGTTTTGCTCTACGAGATGTTGACGGGTCTGCCCCCGTTCTACGATGAGAACACCAACGAAATGTATCGCAAGATTCTGTCGGAGCCGCTCCATTTCTCGGATGTGGTACCTCCCGCGGCCAAGGACCTCCTGACGAAGTTGCTGAACCGTAACCCTGAGGAGCGACTGGGCGCCAACGGATCCGCCGAGATCAAGGCGCACCCCTTCTTCCACGCCATCGACTGGCGTAAGCTGCTCCAGCGCAAGTACGAGCCTACTTTCAAGCCCAATGTGGTGAGTAAACATGCATTCCTTGGTTTCGTAGATGGTGTACTGACTCGACCTTCAGGCGGATGCATTGGACACGGGTAACTTTGACCCCGAGTTCACGTCGGAGGTTCCCAAAGACTCGTACGTCGAGGGCCCGATGCTGTCGCAGACGATGCAGAACCAATTCCAAGGATTCAGCTACAACCGCCCGATTGCTGGTTTGGGAGATGCTGGCGGGAGTGTCAAGGACCCCTCGTTTGTCGGAAGCATGAACGACAACCGATAGATGGCGGTTGACATGGTGTATGGACTTGGGGGGCGGTGGGATAGATGATTCCCAGGTCAGGGTTCACGGGTGAGGAGGGATGGTAGCCTTGCGAGGTCGCAAGGAGAATAGACGGCGAGCAGGCTCGAGTCCGAGAGGCGGCTCGTAAGACAAGCAGAACGAGCGAGCCAAACATGCTCCCCATACATGATGATGGAACCTCCATGCAGATGCGAGTGGACGAAGGAGAAGAGTTTCGCCGTCGATGGGATCACGATCGCGGCGGACAGGAGGGAGCAGAGAAGGCAAAGAGGCTAGACGAGGTAGATAGGGTCAAGCCTCGAAGAAGGGACGAGGTCCTGAGTATAAAACAAGGATGTACGTTTGCTCATGATGCTGGGTTTGATTAAGTTTTGGTTTCTTCAATGGTGCTACATCGCCTACAACATACTCACTCTCCTCTGAAGATGTGACATTGGATATGAGAGTCATTTCTGAAGAGCTCATGAACACATCCGACTGTCAAAGTTGGGGGTGGGTCAGTGAAGGTGAAGTTTTGGGTGACCATGAGAGAGCCTCGATGTGGTAGCCACCTCGGCGAGATGGCCGAGGCGCCGAGCGGGAGGTGTATTAGACGGCGGATGAGGAATTCGGTATTCGCGATGGTCACCGCGGTGTGTCAGCGTGACGCTAGTGAAGAAGTTGGGTAAGGGCATGGCGGAAATGCATTGTGCGATCGGTGTCGACGCCGGGGCCGGAGGCGGAGATGGGGACGGAGATGGAGGAGAGAGATGGAGGAAAGAGGTGGAGAGACATGGGAATGGAGCACTGAGTTACGTATTTGGTGTAAGCAAAAAGGCGAGATTGACTGCTTGGTATACGTGTAAATGATGGAATGAACTGGGATATCATTGTCCTCGGGATGACAAGAAGTTGGTCATGGTGATGAAATCGAGAGTGTCTGCTGAGTGATCAATGTCCAAGCATCCACGGAGATATCGTAGCCGCCCCCCACTGCGATACCGTGGTGTTGAGCTGGAGGGGCACCTCAGTGAACGGGCAGTGAAGTCTAGCTGCCATTGGAGGGGTTAAGGATGCGCAAAAGCTAAGACAGACAGACAGCTTGGGCGGGGTTCACTCAGGTAGGTAGATAGGTCAGCTAGCTCATGTCTCGATAGCTGCGACACTATTCGTACAGCGTCTTGATTACCCACCCCCCTCCCCCCAACAAGTTTCACTTGGTAATTACCTGAGGGAGAAAAGAAAAGCACCTATAAAGCATAACAGGGACTGCGGGGGGAAGCAAGTGGCTGTTTACAGAGGATAAAGCGTTTCGAATTAGGTGTAGCGTGCTGGAATTGACCTCACAACACCGAAGCCTGCCCCTCCTCCCCACCAACCACCACTCATCACCCCTCCTCTCTCTGTCTTTCTCCCCCATCTCCGCTCCATCCTGGCCGTCATATCTCTCGCAAACCCTCCCTCACCTTGCATCTTGCATCTCGCACCATCTCTCAAGAAAATCCCTTCTTCTCACCTGGGATTTCCACTTACTGAACCGTTCATCTCCCTATCATTAGGTAGCTGACTCTTCCAAAAATGTACGTCTGATCACTCTCCCGTCATGACATACGTCGTGTGGAAACGCACGCTCGGTGGCATCATGCCCCACGTTTCCCTCCTTGCCCCCTTCACTCCGCACCACCTCTCACAACTCGCCTCAGGTGGGCGTGTGAACGAGGCGAGGCGAGGTGAGGTGAGGTGAGGGCAGGGTCCTCCGGGTAGAGACCTCCGGCAAGAGACCTCCCAGAAGGAGGTGCTATTCGGACCTTCCATCTGCGCTACTTGAAATATCACATCACATCATCTTCCGTCTCCTCCGTCTCCTACCCTCTCTCTCGCTCTTCCTCTCCCGCCTCCTCCTTTTCTTCTTCCTCTTCCTCTTCCTCTCCCACCTTTACTCGCGCTTCTCCTCCCTGCAACCGATTCCTTCTCTACAACCGATTCTAATCTCTCGACTGTCTCTCACAGTTGCCGTCCACCCCCCCCTCTCTCTCTCGACCCTCAAGATGGCCCCCGCCAACACCCTTCCCGCTTGGGCCGAGCTCCAGGCCCATCGCGACAGCGTTGGAAAGTCCTTCGTCCTCAAGGAGGCCTTCGCCTCTGACCCCGAGCGCTACTCCCGCTTCACCCGAACCTTTGAGGCCGCTGGCGTCAGCTCCGACATCCTCTTCGACTTCAGCAAGAACTTCCTCACCGATGAGACCCTCGACCTCCTCGTCAAGCTGGCCGAGCAGGCCGGTGTCGAGAAGAAGCGCGATGCCATGTTCGCCGGCGAGAAGATCAACTTCACTGAAGACCGCGCCGTCTACCACACTGCCCTGCGGAACGTCGGCGGCTGGGACATGAAGGTTGATGGTGTCGACGTCATGGGCTCTGCCGGCGGCGTCAACGAGGTTCTCGAGCACATGAAGGTCTTCTCTGAGCAGGTCCGCAGCGGCGAGTGGAAGGGATACACGGGAAAGAAGCTCACCAACATTGTCAACGTCGGCATTGGCGGTTCTGATCTGTAAGTGGTGGCCCGCGTCTTTCCCCATACCTTGCTCCCTCGAGCACCCGCTCTCATGATCTTACCCCGCTAACCCATGACGATAGCGGCCCCGTCATGGTCACCGAGGCCCTCAAGTTTTACGGCGCCGACGACATGACGCTGCACTTCGTTTCCAACATCGACGGAACCCACATGGCTGAGGCCCTCAAGGCCTCGGACCCCGAGACCACCCTCTTCCTCGTTGCCTCCAAGACCTTCACCACCGCCGAGACCACCACCAACGCCAACACTGCCAAGACCTGGTTCCTCGAGAAGACCGACGGCAAGGGCGAGATCGCCAAGCACTTCGTCGCCCTGTCCACCAACGAGACCGAGGTGACCAAGTTCGGCATTGACGCCAAGAACATGTTCGGTTTCGAGAGCTGGGTCGGCGGACGCTACTCCGTCTGGAGCGCCATCGGCCTGAGCGTTGCCCTCTACGTTGGCTACGACAACTTCCACAAGTTCCTGGCCGGTGCCCACGCCATGGACAAGCACTTCCGCGAGACTCCTCTCAAGGAGAACATCCCTCTCCTCGGTGGTCTCCTGAGCGTCTGGTACTCGGACTTTTTCCAGGCCCAGACCCACCTGGTTGCCCCGTGAGTGTTGCTTCAAGACTACCACAGAAGATGTATTAATCGGATACCCAGCTTTGACCAGTACCTTCACCGATTCCCTGCCTACCTCCAGCAGCTCTCTATGGAGTCCAACGGCAAGACCATCACCTCGGATGGTTCCGCGGCCAAGTACACTACCGGTGAGTTGATGACTACTTACTTCAACCTGGTGTTGTGACTGTGCCTTGTTAATTCTCCTTGCTAACGTTCCATTATAGGCCCCATCGTCTTCGGAGAGCCTTGCACCAACGCCCAGCACTCATTCTTCCAGCTTGTCCACCAGGGCACCAAGCTCATCCCCACCGACTTCATCCTGGCTGCGCAGTCGCACAACCCCATCACCGACAACCTGCATCAGAAGATGCTGGCCTCCAACTACTTTGCTCAGGCTGAGGCTCTCATGGTTGGCAAGACCGAAGACGAGGTCCGCGCCGAGGGCACCCCCGAGGCACTTGTCCCGCACAAGCGATTCCTCGGCAACCGCCCCACGACGTCCATCCTGGTCGGAGGCACTATTGGCCCCGCTGAGCTGGGTGCGTTGATTGTTTACTACGAGCACCTGACCTTCACCGAGGGTGCCATCTGGGATGTCAACAGCTTCGACCAGTGGGGTGTTGAGCTGGGCAAGGTGCTTGCCAAGAAGATCCTCACGGAGCTCAGCGAGGATGGCAACGGCGAGGGCCACGACTCGTCGACGGGTGGCCTGATTGGCGCCTTCAAGAAGTACGCCAAGATCTAAAGAAAAAGGAGGAAATGGATACGAGCGTTGCGGCTTCTGGTATGAGTGTCGCTGAGAGACACAGGCGTGGCTAGCAGACCTCTAGCTATGAGATGACTGATGTTAATGTATGAAACGAGGCAAAAGCTATTTGAACTGGATGCTAAATGACCCTAAATTGCGCAGTTGACCAATGTTGAAGCTACCTCTGGCGACGCCTGTTGTAGATGCCCAGAGTAGCTATCGACCATGACGATGGACATTCTGGATATGCGTTGGTTTCAGCTCGAGCAAGCCCGACGATCCAATGTGTTGTCGGCCAGACGGAGGACTTGAGACGAGACTGCACGTTAACTGATGATACGTTTGACAGCTGATCCCTCGGTCCATTTTCTGGAAGTGCTCCCAAAGAGGGACTTTTCCATCCAGCGTAGTAGAGGCGACATTAAGCCGAAGGAAAGTCGAGTGGGCTCATGTTAGTCGCAATGTGGATGGATGAAGCTGTATAACTAGCCTGTGACAGTACACCACGAGACGACAAGTATATGGACGAAAGGGGAAGCAAGGGTATATATGGACGGGCTACCCGGCATATTCCTTGGAGCAACTGGACTTGGAGGTGGTCCCGGAAGAAGTCGGGGTACGTCCAGGGTAGGGAGCTGTGAGTAGAGTATGCCTGCACAAGGTGGTCTAGGTAGTCTATGGGTTCTAGATTGAGGTCGCATCGTTCGAGTTGAGGAATGCTGCCGGAGAGAGAAGCCGGAGAAAGGTGAAGCTGGAGGGATGTATTCTATGTATGAGGCTGGATGGAGCGAGGCTGGGTGGAGGAGCCGGTCAGCATACCCGGTCCTTGTGATTACGCCTTGTTGAAGCTGTGATGGATGGTCCGGCCGGCCGGTGGTCAGCATTCGAAGACATGTTGGACGAATACATGGGGAGAGTACAGTCAAGTACAGAACAGGACCTCTACTGGCTAAGACACGTAGCCTACAAGTGAAGCCCGACAAGCTCGAAACGCCCACGTGTGTTGTCTTATACAGAATTACGTGCATGGTGGCTTCGGGAGAGCGCCGCATGTGCCTATCAACGACACCATCTCCAGCGTCCAGCTCTGCAGGGAATGGTGGGGCACTGAGACGTGAGGGTCGCGGGGAAATGGAGATGGAGAGAGGACTGGGGGGTTGTTTTCTGGGGGATTGGGTCGCTTCGGAGCGTAGCCGAGATTGGAGGTGCGGAAGAAGAAAGGAAAACCTGGGGTTGGAATGAGGGGGAGGGCATGGCGTGATGGGGGATATAATGTCTGCTGTTTTGGGTGTTTGGATGGAGGTGTATTGTTGTGTTGTCTTGAGATGGTTGGCTTCTTTTTCTTGGTTTGCGGTTCCGGGCCGAGGAGACGATACCTTAGTGGTGGTTGGGTTCTTCCGGAGGGATGGATGGGAGATGGGAACGGGAGACGGGAGACGGACACGGGAGACGGGACGGGGAAAAGAGGTGGTGAACCCGGGATCATCAACTATTCGATGAGGCTATTACTTTGCCTGCCCGTTCACATCCAGTCGTAGTCTACG
Source organism: Neonectria coccinea (assembly GCA_019137265.1). Classification (NCBI taxonomy): domain Eukaryota; kingdom Fungi; phylum Ascomycota; class Sordariomycetes; order Hypocreales; family Nectriaceae; genus Neonectria; species Neonectria coccinea. The sequence continues at coordinate 160,662 of WPDF01000258.1, forward strand.
TAGTACCTGCTCCGTACTGTACAGCACATGCTCGCCATTCCAGTCCAAACCACGGCCGAGGGGTTTTCCTCAAAACCTCCCCCCCACTCACACCTGTGGCAAAGTTCACGATGTCGATGCAAGAAGGCGGCGGCGGTTGCGGAAAATCGAGACGGTTCCGGCGGCGGGACCACAAAAAAAAAAACCCAACACCGCCCCCCTCTTCACGAGGGTGACGTCGCCACTTGGTTTCGGGAGAGTTGATGACGAGATAGGGAGATAGCAGAGTCATGAAGATTGGAAACAATATGAACATATCACGACGGCTGGCTTACATGACCAAGTATGTACTGTACTGTAGGCTACGAGACGATGCCCCTGAATTGACGGATGATTCGCATTCTTTGTCTGTGCTTGTCGAATGCCGTATACTTGTCATTCGTTCCAGATCAACAGGCACAGGCATAGCACAGACAGGAACACGCACTTGGGAGGCCGTCAGACTCCTCGGTTCGGTTGACTGAGTTCCATGGCGCGATAGGCGAGCGAACAAAGCCACGCCAAAGTACGTACTGGAACAAGGCGATGCCAGCGATGCAATCACCCATGCCAAGATGCCAAGGGGAACCGCTGCTCCACTGAGGGGACGTCGGGACGGCTGCGGATTTGCTGGGCTCAGCCGGGGGGGTGTTATCTCTGGTCGTCTTTGGGCCATCTTGAACGGTCAGGTTGGGAAAACTGTGGGACGAGACGGGGCGGGCTGGAAACGGAGCTGGCGAGACGGTTTGGTGAGGAGGCTGTGTTTGTCGGGACGGCATCGTCGGGTGTCTGCTCCGGGAGATGAGGTCTTTTTTCTTTTGTTGTTACTTCCCGTTGTCGGTGCATTGTTTTCAGTGAGGATGGGATGCTCTCAACGAACGACTGCTTCGCTTCGTGGCTTGCGGGAATTAGTCATTGAGCTGGGTGAGGCGAGCTGAGCCTGAGAAGAAAGGAGAAACAGGTGATGGAACGGCGAAGACGAAAGAAAAGAAAAAAAAAAAAAATTGCTGCCGAGATTTTACTAATAATACGATTGGGCTGCGAGTAGTCCGTAGTTGGATGACAATGATGATGATGGCTGAGTCTTCGGTCGCCGACTCAGAGACTGACCGACAGATAGACCGACGGACGGATAGTGGGCGGCCTCGGTGGTTCTACGGTTGGGCAGGCATTCCAGCGGAGGCACTCGGGGGATTATTTTGGATGATTGTTTTGCATCAGATCAGATCAGGCTGGGACATGGATTCATGGGGTTCACAGCCCTCGATGCGGTTCTGGATGGGAAATGGAGGGTTGGATTATGGCAGGCAAATGACGTAGTGAGCACAACAACCGCATGCATGCAGCAATTGCAGGTCTGCAGCATGCATGCACTGTTGGCCTTTTTGGGCGACGAGGGGGGCTTGGTTCCGACTGAGGAGGAGGAGAGGTCGTGATACCTCGGAAGAGTCACGATACATACGTGTGAGGTTGTGAGGTGAGGTGATATGGGTAGACACGCATGAGAAGACGAGACAGAGGCTACATGTAGGAGAGGCCGAGGAGAGTCTGTCGTCAACTTGCATCATGTCTTGACAAGACTTAAAACAATCGATATTCTTACGCCCTATCACTGTTGCACGTGTGTGTGACACTGCATAGATACGGGCAGGTAGCATAGCCATCTCTGGCCTCTCTCTGGTCTGGTCCGGTCCGGGGAACCTGAGCAATTCTGCTGACTAGCCGCCGTGGCCGCCAGCGTCAAAAGCCGACGTCCAGGGTTTGGCTCCGGGTCGTTCGTCTACTTTCGGCCCTGACCTGTGGAGGCCCGGGACAAGGACCCGTACCTATCGTGAGGCCGCAAACGGGGACAGCGAATTATCCCATCCCCCCCCCGGCTGAGGTATTATCGTGAGGGCGAGACGCAAGCAGATGGAAGCGCCGAGTTGAGTTTTGATGCGATGCGATGCGTAGATGCAGGGACAGGCCGACGGTGGGTGTTTGTTTCCGTCTATCCGCCCAGGGGCGTTTTTACGTACGCTGTCCGAATCGAAGCCAAGGTGAGGCCGATAAGGGACGGGGTGAGACCTCCGTTCACCCAGCCAGGTGCCCTGTGCGGGACATCCCTTTGTCCCGACAGGTGATGAATGGAGCCACGGTGGGATGCTGTAATTTCTCGCCCAAAACGTCATTGAAGACGACTTGCGAGCATCGTCAAGAAAACCCAAGCCAAACCAAAAAAAAAATAACACATCAACAAGGGAGAGGGGCCAAACGAGGGGGATCTACAGAATGGAACTCCCAGCCAAGCATCGACGTCACAAGTCCGTATAAAAGTGCCTCCTCTCGTTGGCCCGGATAAATATTAACTGAGGTGAACAGTGGATGAAAAATCGGGGCTCAACTAACGGTCGAAGCCCTTTCCCCGAAAACGGTGGGCCACCGGCGGAAGCAGCTAGAAAACTGTGCGGCGGCGGCAAGGCATGTCGTTATCGGGTCGTGGTGATGGTCGTATTGTTCCCTTTACGTCAACATTGGATGTCCCGTGGGAGTCATAGCCCAATACAACGCCATTCGTACAGAGAGCTGGTGATTTAAAAGGAGGAATTACAGTACGTCGAGGATATTGGATGTGTCTGGATGTCCGCCTCCGTCCCTAAAATGAGCCACAGACAGTTGGTGGCGTGAGGCACAGCATGCGGCATCCAGGGAGGGGGAACCATGCCCACCCGCATAGAAGGGGTTATGCCCGCTGTCGCCAGTTCCCGGGCTCAGCGCCCTCAGCGCCCGTCGCGTTTCAAACACGGGGTGTAAGCCCTGTAGGCTAGCTGACGAGAGCCCCGGGGCTTCCAGGTGCATTACGGGGGGGGGGGGGGGGGTT